>WNGS01169359.1:151417-163917 GCA_020271785.1 Procambarus virginalis
TTTTTGTAACAAAGTTCAAATAAAGCAAGTATATGTGTACATACAAAAGAAGGGGGTGGTAGGAGAAGAAATATTAGTGTTCAGTGAGGAAACCACAAGGTCTCCTCTGATACGTTTTTTTTCTTTCCGAGGCTATGGGTCCCCACATTGGCACCAGGTGGTACCTCACAAAACTTTATATATATATATAATATATAAATATATATAATATATATTATATAATATATTATATATATATATATATATATATATATATATATATAACTGAAAACTCACACCCCAGAAGTGACTCGAACCCATACTCCCAGGAGCAACGCAACTGGTATGTACAGGGACGCCTTAAACCACTTGACCATCACGACCGGACATAAGGAAGTGATAGCCGAGGCTATATGAACCACTTCCCCGCCGGCACTCGGATGGTAATCTTGGGCATAGCATTTTATCAAATCACCTCATTTTTGGGGCAACACGTGAGGAACACAAATGCAAACAAGCCTGAATGGTCCCCAGGACTAGATACAACTGAAAACTCACACCCCAGAAGTGACTCGAACCCATACTCCCAGGAGCAACGCAACTGGTATGTACAGGGACGCCTAAACCACTTGACCATCACGACCGGACATAAGGAAGTGATAGCCGAGGCTATATGAACCACTTCCCCGCCGGCACTCGGATGGTAATCTTGGGCATAGCATTTTATCAAATCACCTCATTTTTTGGGGCAACACGTGAGGAACACAAATGCAACAAGCCTGAATGGTCCCCAGGACTAGATACAACTGAAAACTCACACCCCAGAAGTGACTCGAACCCATACTCCCAGGAGCAACGCAACTGGTATGTACAGGGACGCCTTAACCACTTGACCATCACGACCGGACATAAGGAAGTGATAGCCGAGGCTATATGAACCACTTCCCCGCCGGCACTCGGATGGTAATCTTGGGCATAGCATTTTATCAAATCACCTCATTTTTGGGGGCAACACGTGAGGAACACAAATGCAAACAAGCCTGAATGGTCCCCAGGACTAGATACAACTGAAAACTCACACCCCAGAAGTGACTCGAACCCATACTCCCAGGAGCAACGCAACTGGTATGTACAGGACGCCTTAATCCACTTGACCATCACGACCGGACATAAGGAAGTGATAGCCGAAGCTATTGAACCACTTCCCCGCCGGCATTCGGATGGTAATCTTGGGCATAGCATTTTATCAAATCACCTTTTTTTGGGGCACACGTGAGGAACAAAATGCGAACAAGCCTGAATGGTCCCCAGGACTATATGCAACTGAAAACTCACACCCAGAAGTGACTCGAACCCATACTGCCAGGAGCAATGCACTGGTATCGACAGGAGCCTTAATCCGCTTGACCATCACGACCGGACATAAGGAAGTGATGCCGAAGCTATTTGAATCACTTTCCGCCGGCACTCGGATGGTAATCTTGGGCATATCATTTTATCAAATCACCTCATTCTTGGGGCACACGTGAGGAGGTGTGAATGAGGTGATTTGATAAAATGCTATGCTAAGATTACCATCCGAGTGCCGGCGGGGAAGTGGTTCAAATACCTTCGACTATCACTTCCTTAAGTCCGGTCGTGATGGTCAAGCGGATTAAGGCGTCCTGTAGATACCAGTTGCGTTGCTCCTGGCAGTATGGGTTCGAGTCTTTCTGGGGTGTGAGTTTTCAGTCGCATATAGTCCTGGGGACCATTCAGGCTTGTTTGCATTTGTGTTCCTGACGTGTGCCCCAAAGAATGAGGTGATTTGATAAAATACTATGCCCAAGATTATCATCAGAGTGCCGCCAGGCTGATGGGCAAAATTGCTTGACTACCATCAGCTTTTGACCGGTCGTGGTGGTCGAGTGGATTAAGGTGTTGTACACACCAGTTGCAATGTGCTCCTGGCAACATGGGTTTGAGTCACTTCTGGGGTGTAAATTTTCAGTTGCATATAGTCCTGGGGACCATTCAGGCTTGTTAAATATATATAATATATATATTATATATATATATATATATATATATATATATATATAAAAATAAAAAAAAAAATATATATGAGGGTACCACCTCTGGTGCCAATGTGGGGACCCATAGCCTCGGAGAAGAAAATAAAACGTATTCAGAGGAGACCTTGTGGTTTCTCACTGAACACTATATTTTCTTCTCCTACCACCCCCATTCTTTTGTATGTACACATATATATTTGCTTTATTTGAACTGTGTTACAAAAAAGGAGTTACATATAGGTTACAAAGATGGTTATCATAAGTTGTCGAGTTCCTCCAGCGCCTCAGATGGCGGGCAGGAACCCTGGATGCAGTGCGCATTTCCCTCTGTATCCACGCTGAGGCGCTGGAAAAGAAAGCTGGCAGCTCTAGGGTCCCTTGCTGTTTCAATGAGCCTAGAACCCAGTCCTTCAAAAAACTGGTAGCACTTTTACCCCAGGCGCCGAGTGTCTCAGAACCAATGGGGACAAAATTGTAGTGGTGATCAAGTTCTCTATACTTACGGGATTTGGCTGCTTCCCTGTGGGTGGCAGCGCCACCTGGTTGTGCAACACTGAGGTCAATGTAGGGTTAGCCAGGGTTGATACGCACGTGTAGTCTCATACCAACTGCTTGCCATTCTTCAGGGGTTCACTGTGATACCATCCGGGCGACCAATAAGAGCATCAGAGTTACGGGGCGTTAGGTAACGAGGCTCTCTCTCAGCTGGGCATCCAGCTGTGGTGAGGCTCCTCTTGATGATGTCGTTAACTTCACTGTGCCTCTATATATAGAGGCACATATATATATATATATATATATATAATATATATATATATATATATATATATATATATATATATGTGACGGTAAAGTGTTGGAGTATGGTGTCCGGCAGTCTTCCAATGGCAGATGTCAATGTCTGGTCACATACACGTAAACAAAAAAAAGAGACTGCTTGCCTGATAGTCTGTGGTAAGGTAAGGGAAGACACACAAAACACAAAATATGAACAATGAAATTTAATTACTCTAGAAAACAAAGTTAAATAAAGACAATTCCTTGGCTTGGCAAAGTGCAAATATAACAAGTGAAAAAGAACTAACATAAAAATGAATAATGGCTTACGTTAACAATAGGACAAAAATGAAATACAGGAAATATAAAATGGTGCTGGGAATATATGCGCAAGCTAAAAACAGCTATTTGATTACACGAGGTAAATCAACTAGATGTTCTCAGCCAGAGCACAAGATATATTCTGAGGAGGAACTGCTGGCCGTCCCCGACGTTGACTTGGCGAGGAGCGTGGGTGGTGGAGAGCTGGAGTGGTGTGGTTTCGAGCAGCCAATGAGAATGCAGACAGGCCGACACTTGGTAGTTGGCTAATTGAAGTACAGCAGTCGATGAGCCGGCGGTGAGGAGTGTGAGGGGGGGGGTTGCAGGAGGGGGTATGCAGGTGCGTGTGGCTGCCTTGACATACATTTTGCTACTGTAGAACGTATCTTGAATGTAGCTTTGAACGTGACGATTATAGGGAAGAGCAGGCTAAATCTCTCTTGAAGGAGATTATCGTCACAATATATATATATATATATATATATTATATATATATATATATATATATATATATATATATATATATATATATATATATTAAAATCCAGAGGCAGCAGGATCTGACTTCTTGTCAGGCAAGTTTGACAGAATTGCTAAAGTGTTCAGTGCAATCCACTTGTATAACTTTCCCCTTTTTAGTGTGTAAGTGTTAAGTGCAGTGTTATGTGATTACGCGCAGCATTACAAAAGTGAACAATGATACTCTGGACGACGTTCAGGGGTTCCCAAACCAGGAGAACTGCTTCCCCAAATTGAAACATCTGTGAAAATTTCAGTTACTATTAATAAGTGCCTACCTTGAGATTTAGGTCAGCGATCGAGATTCGCTTGTTGAGATTCTCTCAAAATTGTATAGACATTTGAAACCTAACGATAGGCAGGAAAGTATAGGCCGTAGAAAAGGAGAGTGTCATGGATTCCACTGAAAAGGAAGACCAAGGAAATGATGGTGAGAATGACTAAAAGGAACATAATGTGAGTTATTAAAAGTGAAAATACGAGAGTTAGAAATCCCTCGTGAAATAGAGAGGAAAAGGCTAGAATTAGAGAGAGAAGAAAAAGCGAAAGAAATAGAAGAAAAAGAGAAAGGGAAGAGAAGGAATGGAAATAAAATGTGAAATCGAATTGAAACTTTTGGAAACAGAACAAGAAAGAGAAGAGAGGGAATGGAAGTGAAATGTTTGTAAATAGAAGAAAGAGAGAGGGAGAAAGAAAGAGAAGAAAGGCAACACGAATTAGAAGTGCTACGATTAAGTGGTAGAAGTGTTTTGTGTTTTTGCCCCAGTGCTAAACATTAAAATGGTACCTAAATTGAATGAGATGTTCAAGTTCTTCGTTGCTTTTGAGAAGGTAGCTGCATCATTAGACTGGCCAAGAGACAATTGGGCAATTATAATCCAATCAGTGCTGACTGGGAAGGCCCAAACTGCGTACTCCACACAATCGATAAGTGGCTCTATTCATTATGACGCTGTCAAAAAGGTGGTTCTGATAGCTTACCAGTTGGTGCCTGAAGCATATATGCAAATATTGCAACCTTAAGAAGACATCACAGCAAACATTTATGGAGTTTGCATGTAATAAGGAGCGGCTGGTTTACAATTTTTTTTATTTTTTTTTATTTTTACATGCAAGCATGTATACAAGATACAATAAAAGCATAAAACAAATACAACATTAGAACACAAGCACAAAGAAAAAAGCACACCTATGAACACGGACAAAGGAACAAATCAAGAAAAGACCAGCCGGAAGGGCTGACCACAAAACACACAAAAGTGCATACACAAAACGCAACAAAAAGATAAACACAGCGTAATATAAGCATAGGGGAAACACCAAAACAAAACGCACACACAACAAGCCTACGAACACCTCAAACACAGATGGAGAGGCACCAACACAAAACGATAAACATACAATAATAAAGATAAAAACAAGAAAAGAAACAGACCTCCCATAACAAACTGGAAGCAAAACATAATGGCAAAACATAACAAAGAGCATAAACCTTGGCCGGAATACGCCAACAGCCTGAGGGGCACGCAATATAACATTAACAAGCGCACACGACATCCACAACCGGACACACAAACGCACAGGAACTGCACACCCATAAACAGGCCATACAAAGAAACTCACAACACAAACCAGAGCACGCAAGAACTGGGAAGCATAATCCACCCCACCCACACACACACACACCCTACCCGCACCCCACAGCCACGCACACAAAAGGATACACAAATTACAAAGAAATCATATGCGAGGAACACAGTCCTCAAGAGGCATGAGCGTACTTTTCAGGGAAAAACTCGTAAGGATACTTTTTCTTATAAGCCTCCCAAATCAAATCCTCAAGGTCAGAAGGGTTACGGATCCCCCACATCCGAGGGGGTATCATAAACTCTGGAACATCCAGATCAGGCGAAAATGGCCAACGCTTAAGGTCACTGTCGCAAGTCGCATAACGAGGCCGGGGAGTGCCAACCACGCCCTGCGAGGAAGCAACGACACCGAAGATGCAGACGAGGGTTGCCGAGACTGCATCGCCGTCGTACGCACAGGAGCAGGGGACGGTTGACGAGACGGTAGCACCTCCACTGAGACCGCAGGAGACACGGAAGAGACGGCCGGAGATGGAAGAGGCGACAAGACCGCTGCCGAGGAAACGGAGAACAAGGAAGGGTCACAGAACTCCCAGAGCGAGCATCTTTTCTCAACACCACCACCAGGCCACCCCGCTCACCACGAACTGCAGCAGGGGGAACCACCTCCCACGGAGAACTGGAGCCATCCGATGCAGGCGACGCCCCCAAAGCAGGGGCCGCAGACACCATACCTGAAGCGGCAGCCGAAACACCGGCACCAGCATCCTCAGGCAAATGCACCCCTGCCACCACCGTGGTATGCAACATACCCAGAGCCACCCCGCCGTCGCTGGAAGATCCACAAACGCCGAATTCGCCAATATCGGCCCACGCTTGAGAAGAACGCCGGGAATGCTTAGGCTCAAGCCGCATGTCGTCAGACCCAGAGGCTGACTCAGAGACACGGGCAACACAAGCCGGTCGAACCGAAGCACGACGCAGAACGGCAGCATCCTCAACCACATGGGGTACCAGGCCATCGACAGGAGGAAGCGCCGGACCCACCCCAGCACCCAGCACATCCCGGACCTGAGGCACGAACATAGGACCAGGCGTAGCAGCTGAAGACGCGGGAGAAGACGGGGTACCCGCACATGGTGCACCAGGAAGGTCCTCGGGAACTGGGAGAACAGTGACGGGAGCAGGTAGACCAACCGACGGCACCGCATCACCTGGAGGAGGAACAGCAACCACCGGGGGCTCGTCAGGCGACGCAGGGGGAGCCGCAGCAGCAGTGAACGGGACCCCGCACCTCCTAATCTCCAGAATCCGCGCCCTGAGGGAGCGGCGGGAAATCCCCTCCTGGAACAAGTTGACAGGAGCAGCAGGGGCCTCAGAGCATCCAGTAGCCTGATGCCCCAGCTGGCCACATCGAAAACATGTACGGGGCTGCCGGGCATAAAACACCCGGACGTAGTAACCTAGCAGCCGGACAGAAGACGGGATATCCAACTGCAGGCGCATACTTAAGGTATGGACGTTCGTCCGCCTCCCAGCATATCGCCCCGAGGAAAGCGTGTTCACTCGCACACCGACAACTGCACCATACCTCCTGAAGTAGCGCCGGAGGAGGTCTTCAGGGAACTCCAGGGGCGCACCGTGGACACTGACATAAGTCAGGGCACCACTGCAGTCCGGGATCGCCACAGAGCCGGCAGCACTGGCAACGGCAACGTACGCCCCTCGTACCGATGGAGGAAGTCTTGGTACTCCACCTCCCTCACGAACTTGACAACCACCCGGTGGGCAGTAACAAGCTCAGTACTGTAGACAGCCTCCACTGGAATACGAAGCATATCACACATCACCAACTCAATGGTCGGATATCCAGCCTTACACGTGAACTCCAGCCTCACGGAATTTACACGGACAATAGGAGGAAGATGGCCCCCCAAGTCAGAACTGCCACGTTAACACGCAGCCAGTCAGGCAAAAAAACTGGGAGGGCAGAGACGCCCACACAACCTGGTGACCAAAATGGCAAACGACCCCAACAGCACGGAGGGTGGGTAAACGTCCTCACTCCACACTTGCCAGCAGTCGACTCCTGGCTGGTTTACAAATGATGCGCGTCTCGGAAGGTGGAGACCAAAGAACAACTTGATCAACTCGTCTTAATAGAAAATTTCAAAGAGTGTCCGGTGATCTGAAGACATACATGAAGGAGCAGCAAGTAGAGACTGTGGGCACTGCAGCCACCATAGCTGAAGAATATATTTTAACCCATAGGACCTCTACCAGGTATGTTCCGAAGAGCTACTCAAAACCATTTTTGAAAAATAAGCCAGAGGAGAAGACCGTCTCATGTAGTACCGTGAAGACACCCGCCCCAGGTAGTCTAAGACGAACTAGTCCTAGGAAAAACACAGTGTGTTGCACCATCGGGGAGAAAGGGCACATATCTGCTAAGTGTAAAAGCAAGACAGGTAACGATCCGCATAGGGAGGTTTCTTGGCGAGTTGTGTGACACCACCGGTAGAAACCCATTCCTTTTGGACAAATAGAGAAAAACCACGATTGTTTACCCCCCCCCCCCCACACACTTCGAAAGGGTATGTGTCGATTGACCAGACTGGCAAGTCTGTAGTGATTCTCAGAGATAATGGGGCAGCCGAATCTCCAATTTTGATGAACTCATTACCCAAAAAAGTGCCAACAAATAGGAAACTATGTGTTATTTTACGTGGGTTCCCTCGATTTTGTACGTTGCCCTTAATAGAAGTACAGTTGGAATCGTCATATCTCAATGGCACGTGTAATTTAGCTGTAGTAGACCCTCTTCCTATAGAAGGGATAGAGGTGATACTAGCCAATGACTTAATTTTGGGTTTGTACAGTAACCAGCCCATAGTTGTGGAAGATCCGGTAGAAGTGGTAAGACCTGTAGTAGCAGCACAAACCAGATCCTAAGCACAGACGCAGTTGGGAGTAAATGACTTGTTTAACCCTAAATCTACCCCACAGGTTACCGACAGCACTTCATCGAATACTCTCGACTCTACCCCTGAACCGAAGCACTGGACTAGAGCGACTTTGATAACTGAGTAAGAGAAGGAACCCCAAGTGCAAGTACCCACAGATTTCCTAAAGTCTGGTGCGACGGCAGGTGACGCATAATTCTGGAAGGAAAAGGTGTGATGCCAACGAAATCGACCAACAACTACCCAAACTTCTGAGGTACGTGTACAGGCTGACGTGCTCCCAATGTTCTGCACTAAGCTGATGGAAATAGCCAATATGAACATTGTAGACTTCCTAAGGTCTTACATCGTTTAGCATGATGTTTCTTTAGTATCTTCTATGTGTTTCTCCTCTTTGCCATACGATCGGTGACGAATGAGTCTCTGGAATCCTCTTCATTCGATCCATCCTCCATCGTTTAGCAAGATGTTTCTTCAGTATCTTCTGTGTGTTTCCCCTCTTTGCCATGCGATCGGTGACGAATAAGTCTGGAATCCTCGCCATTCGAAATGACATATGATCACACAGTAAGAGGACCATTAGAGGTGACCAAGAACCAGTGGACCGACAGGCTGATGATAGTAAACATAAGCAAAGCGAAGAGTATCTAGTACGGAACATTCGCCCCGTGACGATGGTCATCGTGAGAGGACAGGACCAAGATGTGATTGAGGCTGTTGTTAGTCAAATAAATGTTATACCAAGGGACAGGTCTAGTCAGGTTGATGTTCCTCGTGTAGCTAATGAGCCTGGTGGTAACATTATAAGGGATGATGGCAGCCCTGACGTTAGAAGAGTGAACGCGCTCCTCATCACCGCTGTCACCCAAGGTTTCACCCTCGACCGCTGAGTTACTGTCACCGACCAGGCCTTCAGCAACAGACTGTCACCATGGGAACACACGCGAAATTAGTCATCGATCAAGACACTGTAACTTATCTTTAGACTGTACCTGGTAGCTAAAGTCGTGTACTCCTTGTTTTCTAGATTCCTGTGTCTCTGGGGTACAGCCAGACCGGTTCAGGACACACCTTCTGCAACCAGCCACCAGCGATACCGCTGCTCAGGGATGTATTGACAGTTTTCCTCAGTTTGTTGTTTCTCCTCAGAGCCTCAAGGCTTACATTAACCATCGCATGCAAGATGTTAATGACATCTCTATTTGTACAGCTCGTAGAGCAGAATTTTCTCTTGACGTTAGTAGTCTATCTACATAAATTTGAATTTGTCACGACCTCTGTTATCTTTTTTAGGACTAGTGGATGCAGGAGGATGGATCGCCCTAAAGAACAGCAACGTAGATGCCGTCGTTCTGCACACGACCTCTTCCACACATAAAGAGGTCCTGCGTTTCCCAGGTATGGCCGGATTCTACCATATGTTCGTTCTAAACTTCTCGACGACTGCAGTCCCTATGACAAATCTCTTGAAAAGGGGAATTAAGTTCATGTGGGGAAAACGACTGTCAGTTGGCTTTTGAGAGCTTAAAAGCCATACTGATTTCATTTCCGATTCTCATGTCAACGATTTTCGATAACAGGTTCATTTTAACTATGGATGTTTCAGATTATTGCCTAGGAGCAGTGTTATCACAGAACTGTAATATTAAGGGTCGTAACATTATGAGCTGTAATATTACGGCTCTCAAGCAGGCCATAACATATATATAAATATATATATATAAATATATATATATATATATATATATATATATAATATATATATATATATATATATATATATATATATATATATATATATATATAAAAGTTTGTGAGGGTACCACCTCTGGTGCCAATGTGGGGACCCATAGCCTCGGAGAAGAAAATAAAACGTATTCAGAGGAGACCTTGTGGTTTCTCACTGAACACTAATATTTTCTTCTCCTACCACCCCCATTCTTTTGTATGTACACATATATATTTGCTTTATTTGAACTTTGTTACAAAAAAGGAGTTACATATAGGTTACAAAGATGGTTATCATAAGTTGTCGAGCTCCTCCAGCTCCTCAGATGGCGGGCAGGAACCCTGGATGCAGTGCGCATTTCCCCTCTGTATCGCCACGCTGAGGCGCTGGAAAAGAAAGCTGGCAGCTCTAGGGTCCCTTGTTGTTTCAATGAGCCTATAACCCAGTTCCTTCAAAAAACTGGTAGCACTTTTACCCCAGGCGCCGAGTGTCTCAGAAGCAATGGTGACAAAATTGTAGTGGTGATCCAGTTCTCTATACTTACGGGATTTGGCTGCTTCCCTGTGGGTGGCAGCGCCACCTGGTTGTGCAACACTGAGTTCAATGTAGGTGTTAGCCAGGGTTGATACGTACGTGAAGTCCCATACCAACTGCTTGCCATTCTTCCAGGGGTTCACTGTGATACCATCTGGGCGACCAATAAGAGCATCAGAGTTACGGGGCGTTAGGTAACGAGGCTCTCTCTCAGCTGGGCATCCAGCTGTGGTGAGGCTCCTCTTGATGATGTCGTTAACTTCACTGTGCCTCGAATGCCATCCTCTGGTACTTTGGCAGAGTAGGCCATGGTGGCCGTACCCGTCAGCCACCACCTCGCCGCATATATATATATATATATATATATATATATATATATATATATATATATATATATATGTACCTAGTAGCCAGAACGCATTTCTCAGCCTACTATGCAAGGCCCAATTTGCCTAATAAGCCAAGTTTTCATGAATTAATTGTTTTTCGACTACCTAACCTACCTAACCTAACCTAACCTAACTTTTTCGGCTACATAACCTAACCTAACCTATAAAGATAGGTTAGGTTAGGTTAGGTAGGGTTGGTTAGGTTCGGTCATACATCTACGTTAATTTTAACTCCAATAAAAAAAATGACCTCATACATAATGAAATGGGTAGGTTTATCATTTCATAAGAAAAAAATTAGAGAAAATATATTATTCAGGAAACTTGGCTTATTAGGCAAATCGGGCCTTTATAGTAGGCTGAGAAGTGCGTTCTGGCTACTAGGTACGACCATATATATATATATATATATATATATATATATATATATATATATATATATATATATATATATATATATAATATATGCAATTGACGATCACTAAGCACTGATCATTGTATGCGGAAAAACCACAAAGAAATGGAGAAGAGAGATGAACGTTTCGGCTTGTTAAGGCCATTGTCAACATCAGACTGGCTGAGGAAAAGAGAGAGAGGATACAGGCCAGCACCTAGACCTGACCAACCCATCCCTAGGGAAAGGATTGCCAGAAACAGGAATGGTCAAAGAGGATTAAGCGGTCAGAGAATATAGATGAAAGATTAAGGAAAAGCCTCATGAACACACAATAAGTGAATATACAATTGTAATGAGACATTGTATGCCTCCCTTTCAGAGTTTTTTCTTAAACTGTTGTGTAATATTGTAACTTAAAACTGGGTCAAGTTTGTACATACCAGTACTAACATTGTGAAGATTTGGACATTGACAAATTAGCGTAGACTTGATTAAATTCCGTTCCACAAAGCCATTGCAATTGGCAATGCTTTTTGCCCCATCCCAATTAATAGTGTGATTACACAAAGTTGTATGTAGATACAAAGCATTAGACGTTTGGGCAGTTCTTATACTATAAGCATGTTGGGACATACGCAATTGTAAGGATTTTCCTGTTTGTCCAAGGTACACAGACTCACAATCATTGCAGGGAATCGAATACACACAACCTGCTGTACCCGGGGAGTTTTTTTATTAAATTAGACTTCATCGTATTATTAGTGAACACCAAATTGATATTAAGGTTCTTAAAAACTGGGGAAAGTTTCTCAAATCCCATCGCATAAGGTACCACCAATGAGTTTCTATTTTCTGGTTTTGCTTTGGAGACATTATTATAAAACGTACGTTTAGCATTCCCAAACGAACAATCCAAAAACATCTTAGGTTACTGTAAACTCTTTCCAATTTTATATATTTTAGCTATCTCTTCATCAAAAAACTCAGGGCTGCATACCCTCAAAGCTCGAAGAAACATTCCTGAAAATACTGCCTGTTTAACTTTACTATGATGATTCGAATAATAATGAACAAACGACCCCACGTTGGTAGGTTTTCTATACACATTAAATTTGAACCTTCTATTGGCTCTATGAATCATAATGTCCAAAAAAGGAAGAGTACCATCTCCTCATTTTCACATGTGAATTTTATTGAAGGTACCAAAGAATTAAGTTCATTAAGAAAAACAATTCGGTCTTGGTCACTC
>WNGS01169360.1:7853-25074 GCA_020271785.1 Procambarus virginalis
GCAGCAGTTGGTACAGCAGTTGGTTCACAGTGTACAAATTGTGTAGCATGAAGCGTCGTTTCGTAACCAAAACATCGGGTTTTGTACACTGCATCAAAGTGTCGTTTCGTACACAGCGTCGGCAGATTCCTCAATACACAGCTTCAGTCAACACAGCTTGTGTAGCATACAGCATTGGTTAGCACACAGCAATGGTTAGCACACAACAATGGTTAGCACAAAGCATTGGTTAGCATACAGCATCGGGTATGGTGCTCACAGACAGCTTCTCCTTCCTCCTCCGGGCGAGACAGCATGCTCCTTCCTTGTGTTTTAAGTTGAACAAATACCTGCGTTCACAGTTCATCCTCGTCGCCAATGTGGTGTTTGTGTATAGCTGAGGAAGTCTTGGTTGTAGGGTTGATATAAAGTCATTCCTGGTTACTGACTTTAATACTTAAACTGATTACATGACTAGTAGCTACCAAGCTTGGTGGGCGTCCTGTACGCTGCTTGTTTACCTTCTCTCTGGCGTCTCAGCCACAACACAAACAAACGGGTGGTACCGTTTTCTATGAACATGACAGGGGTGTCCAGGTCCAAGGCCTGGAAGCGGTTGTGAGATTGAGAACGGAGGGGAGGGCGAGGAGAGGTGGAACGCAGCACATGAGCATAAGACATGCCAGCGAAAGAGGGGCGACGGCGTACTTGGCCTCAGGAAAAGACAAACGTTTTCAGTGTTTCAAATTAAGGATGGCCTCCTCAAATTTGTAGTGCATACACGCGCGGGAGAAGGTAGGGTGGGCGTCACCGCATATGATGCTCTGGAAGAACAGCACTCTTTCTTAGAGTGACCCAGTCCCCAACACAAGGAGCATACACGCACTGCACTCGTGCATTTGAAGGGAGCATGCCCAAATTTCCAACACTTATTGTAAAGTCTACGAGAGGGACTGTACTCCTGAACGGATCATCTTGCACCAGCAAGAATGACAGAAGGCAGAAGGGACCTACTATCAAAAGTGATCTTCACAACTCGAAGAGGTAGACTACGACGACCACGAGCGGGTCGCGTTAACATAGCCTGGAGGATAGAATGGCCTTGGGCTGCAGGATATGTTTAATATCCTCGTGGCAATCTTTCAGTGGCAAGATTCACGAAACAGTTACACAAGGACTTACGAACGTGTACATTTTTCCTCAATCTTTGATGGCTTTGGTTACATTTATTAAACAGTTTACAAGCATGAAAACTTCCCAATCAACTGTTGCTATTATTATAAACAGTCTCCTGGTGCTTTGGAGCTCATTAACCGTTTAATAATTGTAAAGCAAGCCACCAAAGATTGAGAAAAGATAGACAGGTTCGTAAGTACCTGCGTAACTGCTTCGTGAATCTGGGTCCAGGTCCCTAACACCAGTCGCAACATGGTGCGGGAGAATAACCGTGCTAATACTGGCATTTAATTGGGCGTTTTTGGAGATCCTAACAGGGGTCTTCCCAATACTGGACAACGAGGCTAAGCGGGGCAGCTGCTTCCCGAGGAGCAGCAGTAACGACATGTGTACCAGTACGGGTGGGGTTAAAAGTAACAAAGGTATCTACTGAATCAACGAGGTGTTTATGATGGAAGAAATCGTCAGGACCTATAGAATCCACATGGTTGAGATCAAAATACTTAGTCCAAGTAGCAAGCCCAAACAAGGCTTGGAACATCGTAGAACTGGAAGGTGCGTCTGTTCACACTGGTGTGTGGGTGCGTATGCGAAGGGGACAGCGCCGAGCACCTCCAGTAAGATGAGGGAGGTAAAAAGTGCAGTTGTCATAATGTGAGAAGGAACTGCTCCAGGTGACGAGGTGGACATCAATGGGGCTTGGAGCTCGACCCTGCCACAGAGGTGGAAGGGGCGCGGGCGGGGGGGGGGTAGTCCGGTCTGGGCCCAATGTAGCGGGGGCTAAAGAGCCCGGTCTTCCATCACAGTCCGACTCAGAGGCCTGGTCGCCCACCCCATGAGCCTGGGTAAGAGAGGTGATGTCAGTATCCATATATCATGTATTTTAAAAGGTCTGGGGGCCCTGGAACCAAGGGATACCACCTACCAGGGCAGTCAGGGAGGCCGAGCATAGGCCAGTGCAGGAAGGGGTGCGTCATCCCCAGCGGTGCTCCCACTTTTTAACAGGAGAGTCCTACTGCTTCATTCATTCCCCTTCACTGGCGCAAAGATCTCATTCTCCCTTTCACCCCAGACTGGACACCCAACCATCCACTTAGGGCAGCCATTTATGGGCGAACCCTCCAGCAGGTGGTCCGTTGGCTCACAAGACCCCTACGTTTGTGTTCTTTCGCACGTACATCTCCCAAAGAGGGACAGGAAAGGGGCGGGGGCAACCCTCACTGGTCCCAGAAAGTAAGTAATTATCAAAAGAAGGCACCAAACCAGGAAGGCTATGTAGCACCATCAAATGTGCGGAATAAGCAGAGGGCACTAAATATCACCAAGGATGCCAATACGAGAACAGAAATGCATAAGGCGAACAATATCAAAAGTATCCGATTCAACAAGAATTCTATCGAAGGACAAGCGACTGCGAGGGACGGTCGGAAAACAAGACACACGCTCGTCCTGGAAGTCAGGACATTCAACAAGGATATGCAAGACTAAGAGGAACAATACAATTTGGACAATAAGGAGCA
Source organism: Procambarus virginalis (assembly GCA_020271785.1). Taxonomy (NCBI): domain Eukaryota; kingdom Metazoa; phylum Arthropoda; class Malacostraca; order Decapoda; family Cambaridae; genus Procambarus; species Procambarus virginalis. The sequence continues at coordinate 10,529 of WNGS01169360.1, forward strand.
GGGCGGCGTTCCATTAAGTGACCATGAGTTAAGCGAGTATGGCCAATAAGCAACCACGCCAGAGCCATTTCCCATCGTCGGTTACGGTGGTAGGAGGACGGCCACGAGGACACACAACTTTTAAGAGTACGCAGTTTGTTATCATTAACAAAAGACCAACAAGCCTGCCAACGGGTAAGGATGGAGGAATGAATAACTGGGTGAAAGTCGGAATAAGGAATACTTTTATGAGAGATGGGACAAGAGCGGACAGCTTCCCTAGCAGCATCCGCATGCTCATTAAAAGAGACACCAATATGGCTAGGAACCCAGCAAAACTCAACCGACTTAAATTTACTGTGAATAAGAAACAGCCAATGTTGTATCTCGACAACCACTGGATGAACCAGATTAAAGGACCCGAGAGCCATGAGGGCACTACGAGTCAACGATAACTACAAAAGAAGATTGACAACGAGAAAGAAGAGACGAAGAGACGAGAAAATAACCGGTCCCAGCATAGCCGAATAGCCGGTTGATGATACTACCCTCATCTACTCTAACCCCAACCCACATTCACTAAATAATGTTGTTAATAATGAACTAAAAAAAGTTCACTTATGGATGTCAACCAACAAACTAACACTTAACATAGAAAAGACCTACTACATCTTATTTGGAAGCAAATCTACAAATGCAATTCAGCTTCAGATAGACAATGTAAACATTAGCAATAAAAATGATGGAAAGTTTCTCGGCCTATTCCTAGACAAGAGACTCAACTTCAGTACCCACATACAACACATAACCAAGAAAGTCTCTAAAACGGTATACTCTCCAAAATCATATATTATTTACCTAACTCTGCTTTCATCTCTCTATATTATGCACTAATCTATCCCTATCTTAATTATGGTATCTGTGCATGGGGTTCAACCACTGCAAACCACCTCAAGTCCATCATCACCCAGCAAAAATCTGCTATCAGAATAATAACAAATTCTGCTTTCAGACAACACTCAGCCCCCTTGTTTAACTCCCTAAACATGCTAAACATAATCTCACTCCACAAATTCTCTTGTGTCAACTACATTTACAAAACCCTGTTCTTAAATGCAAATCCTGTTCTGAAACTCTCCCTGAACAGATGTAACAGGACCCATTATCACCACACCAGAAATATATATCTCTTTGATATCCCCAGAGTCAAACTTAATCTGTGTAAACACTCTATGCAAATAAAGGGACCCATTCTATGGAACTCACGCCCTATTGAATTGAAAAGCTGTCCAACTTTTGCGTCATTCAAAAACAATACTAAAAAGTACCTAATTTCATCTTCATAGTTTTTTACCTTTTGCTTTAAAATTGCACTGTATCTATTGCTACCCAATCTCCCAATCTTTATGTTCCCAATCTGAACATCTTTATCCATTGTGATCATTGCTGTCTTCTTATATGTGTTGTCAATCTGCTGTATGGTGTCTATTAATCTTGTTTAAATTACCAATCAAGCTGTCAATGTAATCAATCAGAGCTTTAATATACCAATGTGCTTTAATATACCAATGTGCTTTAATATACTTATAAGCTCTCTCATCTCATTTTTTTCTTGCAATGTATTTGTTATCATTTATTAATTCTGATAGAAATTACCTACTTAAAATTATCTGTTAGATTAAGGACCTGCCTGAAACGCTGCGTGTATTAGTGGCTTAACAAGACTGTAAATACTGTACTATTCAATGTATTCTCACAAACCCAATGTACCTTCTTGTATATAAATAAATAAATAAAAATGATTTCTAGCTGTGACATGAATACTATTAAAGTCTTTTAACAATACATTTATTCATAAAAATATACACAAACAATACTGTATTACAGTACAATACATTCAATGAACAGTTTTGACTATATATATATATATATATATATATATATATATATATATATATATATATATATATATATATATATATATATATATATATATATATATATATATATATATATCTTCAAAGTAGTGCACACTTATGTATTTCTGTTCAGAGCAATGTTTAAGAAATTCCCATAAAAAACATTATATCACAATTTGTAACAATTTCGTTAGTAATCAAACCTAAGAATTGGTTTATATTCGTCCAGTCATGAGTACACAGCACTGACTATCCATCTATCCATTCATCTCAATCTTTTATTTTAATTAACCAGCAGCTATTGGTTACGAAGTATAATTATTTGTTTAATCCAAATTACATGAAAAAATTGTATATAAGTTTTCTTATAGGCCTATTCTAAGATTTTGTGTACTCTTGAATTATGTATTCTTAGTACAAATTATGGTCTCATATTCGTTTCAATCCAATTCCTGTAGTGAGAAACAGAAGTATAAACACCAGGTACATCTTTCTGACCACAGTTTACGGGACCATAGGACACCAAACCAATCTGTAGGAAGGGTGGACCTGAAGTACCTGACATCACTAGAGGGCCACCAGAATCTCCTCCACAAGAATCCTGTCCTTTGAGACCTCCAAAGCAAATCTGTAAATTTAAAATTATGTCAATAAATGTTTTACATACGGTATATGGTACGTACGCACGCACACAAATGCAGATGTGAAACCCCAAAGGGTTAGTGAGTCTTTACACTAGTTAACTAGTGATTAAGGAACTAGATCTGATCCTCAGAAAGACATCTAGACGAATACATCACATATGTGCCCTCAGTATAAATACATACTTCCTGTGGTAGCTGGCGGATGAAAAACAAGGCAACGCGAGGAAAGACTTTCATGGGGCTCCCTACGCAAGATTTCCTTCCCACGATATAGAGACGCAACCCTGCTATGGCAACAACGTTACTCTCGACACCATAGCATGCAATCTTGTCTAATATAACTGACAGTCACCTTCCAGCATTATACAAACTCGCTGATTACTCTAGCTTAGTAGAGTAACTCAGTATGTCTTAACTATGTATTACTGATTGCAAGTCATGATAACCATTGTTTCAGCAAAAGCACAAGCATAATAAATAGAGACTTAGCGATATTGTTTTAGAGTACAGTTAAAGGATCTTTTCACATTTCAGTAAATAGATATCTGGGAGTAAGTAAACTGTCGTGGGTTACATCCTAGATAAGATCAGTCGTTAGACTGGGAACTCCTTGATAAGCCTAACAGGCTTCCTGTCCATAACTATGGGAAACCAAACCACAAGATAAAAAATCAGTTTAACCCTCACGCTGTTTCGCATGTCCGTGAGCATTATAAGTAGATATGGCTTGGTATGTGTGGCTAGTTTCCACGAGTGTTTTAGCATCTGGGTTATTGGAGAACAAATGGGCTGACGTTCAGTTGTACTTTCGACTATTATAGATCTCTGGTGAGTGCCCATCTTATGGATAATTAGACAGTTCCCATGTACAAAGCCCTTTTGAGAACACGTCGTCTGTGTATCTCAAATACAAAAGAAATGTACGTCATTCTTTACATAGCAGTAACTGCGGACCTGGTTGTAAAACAGTTGGTAGGTCATGTTCCAGGGAAACTAAGGTCTGAAGTCATCTATATGTTCCTGTACCCACCAGTCAAAAAAAAACGCCTCTAGCAGTCACCGTAGTTGTATTTTCTCATTTTTTACCCAAAATTGAGGGGTTCAGCCCCTGAGCCCATTATGTGCCTCTGTAACCCTTTCCACTACCGCCCACGGGATGGGTATGGGGTGCATAATAAATGAACTAAACTAAAAAAAAACTAGACCCAAAATAAGGTAAATCGATTTGTTTTTATAGTAATCTACTTTTTAACGGAGAGGCGGGAACTACAGCTAATATGACATGAGAGAAGGGTTGATTGCCATCAGATACCATAGTAGTGCTTCACTGAAGATTGAATATCTAACTTGAGTACCAGTTAGCTACTTCTGAAACTTTTTTGTGAGCATCTATAGCCTGGTTGGTAAGACGATCTCATTGTTCAGGCCCAGATTTGAATCTCTGACAATCGAGGCAATATGGGGCCTGACAGCTGAACGGACAGCGCTTCGGATTCGTAGTCCTGAGGTTCCAGGTTCGATCCCCGGTAGAGGCGGAAACAAAATGGGCAAGGTTTCTTTCATCCTGATGCACCTGTTCACCTAGCAGTAAATAGGTACCTGGGAGTTAGACAGCTGCTACGGGCTGCTTCCTGGGGGTGTGTAACAAAAAGGAGGCCTGGTCGAGGACCGGGCCGCGGGGACGCTAAGCCCAGAAACCATCGCAAGATAACATCAAGACAGATTGATGTGAATTATTATATACATTATTATACATGTTATAACAGACCTTTATTTCAATTATGTACAGCATTTGACAAGTAAGCATTGATGTTCACGAAAAATCAGTTATACGCTGAAATGCAAGTTTATATAGAACGATAAGTAACAAAACCTAAGCTATAAACAAACACGTTGTTTCCATTTACCTGTTCATCAACAATGTTTCCTCTGTAGCTAATATTGCAATTCTCTTTACTAAATTCTGGTAGAGAGACGTGCAACAAGACGTTACTGGAAGTACCATTCTCTGTGAAGCCCCAGCCAGCTATGAAGGACTTATGATCAGGACCAAATTTCGAAACGTCTAGACCTTGAGGTGGTAGACATATTGCACGAATCCATACTGAAAAAAACATTACAATTTAAATTGTGAATGCAAAAATCATGAAAAATTTGTTAATGGACACCAAATAAATTCCTAAAAAAGTTATGCCAAAATCAGAGAATTATATTTGGCAAATTATAAATAAAATAGGAACTTTAAAGTTAAAACAAACAAAAACTAATTGACTGCTAATTAAATGAAAGGTTTAAGTAGCAATATAAGATGGTTACACCAGACAGGAAGTATGCTAGAATTATTGAGACTCCCCGTAGCCAACGACGGGCCATTCTCCAAGATACAGCCCATAAAAGATCATTACTGCTAGGTGAAGAGACATTACATGTAACGAAACACGGCCAAACGTCTCATCCTGACCAGGAATCTATTCTTACTAACGGATTATTTATTTTTTGTCTTTATAATATAGCAACAAATATTTACAATAAGAATAAGGAAGCATACACAGAACAGTACTAAACAGCATAGGATACTATACAAGCCAAAACATCAAACAAAACTGATACATAATACAGAAAATATACATTCATAAGGACACGAAACATGGAACAGCGCCAGGGCACACAGAACAGGGAAACAGAATTACATCATAAGAAACAGAAAGGCACGACAAAAGCAACCAATACCACACAATAAAAAGAAAACATACCAGTGAAAAATAAACACCCACAAAGGCCACCAAACAAACGGAGGCCGTTACCACCACCAACACACACGGAACATAAGAAAACAGGGGCAACAACAAGGGAAATGTAGGGGCTGCTTGCAACCCCAAGCATACATACAACCACACCCAAACTGAAAGCAGTGACAGGAAGGCAATTAAAGGGAAGCCTTCAACCCCAAACAAGCACACAACCACACCTTCCAACCTAAAAAAAACAGGGGAACACGGTCACAGGAAAGGCTTAAGAGAGCAACGTACAATAAACTGACGAAAACCAGCACACCGCACACACACAGACAACGATCACAAACAAGGAAGACACCTTCGGACCCGCTACAAGACACTCACGCACACGTTGCCCGTAGTATACAAGAACGCAGCCGCGAACACGTGGGTCAACGACCAGGAACCACTCATACAGTCGGAGGCAGATTGTCATTTGACAACGGTATATCAGGCCCATAATCAGGACGAGGAAGCGGAAGCCCCAAAAGGAAGGGCCACAGAACTTCTTTTCAACACCAAACGCAAATCAGTACAACCACCGGCACCAGGGTCAACGACTCCCCCCCCCCCTCCACCTCTGTTCACTGGTACTGGAGGGTTCATGGGCAGGCACTGGCAAAGCAATCACCGCACCCCTCTACCCTGCTCCTCCACAACCACATCCACCCCACCCGTGTCCACTGTAGGCACCAACGTGGCCTCACCACCAGGGGACCGCGACCTAGAAGTCCCCTTCCTACGTTTCTGCTGAGGGACCAGTTCATCCGAACTCAACGTATCCTGTAGACGTCGAGGGGAAGGCACATCCTCGAATGAAGAAGCAGTTGGAGACGCCTCCCGAGACGACGGGGAAACCCCCTCTGTCCAGAGAGCCCACAGGTGGAGCTAGTGCCCCAGAAACGCTCACCACTGCGGACAGGGACGCAATCCAGGGAGCCAGGACCACCACCACCACCACGGCAGGCGATGCACTGTGAACCTCCACCGGCACAGACGGCACCACACAAAGCCCAGTAGCCGGAGCCGCAACCCCACACACCGGCTCGACGGCAGCCCCAGGTAAGTATAAAGTGTAAATCCCAGCACTCATCCCAGCGTTATCACTACTTGGTCTTGAAGGAGGCCAACCTCGGGTGAAATGGAGCTGTGACTATCCTTGTCTGGAACCCGAATGTGCGGGACCGGGACGTCCACCTCCCGAGGGCCGTGCGGCCCGGGCTCTGCTTCAGGAGGCTGGGGTCGTTCATACCCTTGATGGGGTGGTTCTTCTCCGTCCCCGACCACGGCGGTCTCCGGGGATGGAGGTCCCTGTGCCCTTCTTCACCACCTTCGAGGTCAACCCGGAACTCACAGTTCCTGCGACGGCGCTGGAACCAATCGTATTGGTGTATGCCTTTCCATTGGAGACTTTCAGCGACGTGGAGAGGGGGGACCTGCTGCCTGGGTAACAGCTTCTCCCCCGAATCAACCTACCCTGGCTTTGCGCCCTGGTGAGGCCACTCCAGACCGACAACCAGAGCGCAACTCCATAGTCTCCTGAGACTGATGGATGCCCACTACTAAATCCCAGAAGTGATAACGAAGATGGGATATCCCGCATCAGAAACATTGTCAGCGTCCTGGTGCCAGCAACCAGTTCCTTAAAATACCCAGCAGAAATTAAATTCCACCTCACACTTAACACCTTCCCATATCACCCAAACCGCTGGGTTAAGAGCATATCCGACATTTAAAACGTGCACCACGCTCCGCCATCTACGTCAATTTTACACTCAAGTTCATCACACGCACCAAACAGGCACCATCTGGCATTCGAAACGTGCAACCCTCACCCCCAGGGAGCAGCCCGTGACCAGCTGACTAACACCCAGGTACCTATTTTACTGCTTGTAACAGGGGCATAGGGTGAAAGAAACTCTGCCCATTGTTTCTCACCGGCGCCCGGGATCGAACCCAGGACCACAGGATCACAAGTCCAGTGTGCTGTCCGCTCGGCCGGCTGCAACCAGACGTGGCGAGTTTTGCGATGGGCGGCCATCTTTCCCCTGTTGTGAGGGTCAACTCCGTGGGATTGGAGTTTACTGGTCGTGCGGGGTATCCTGTAGTGGTGCATGTCATGTGTGACGTGCTCCGTATCCCGGTAATGGACATCTACGGTGTGGAGCTGGTAACTGCTCACCATGTGGTTATAAAGTTTGTGGAGAAACAGTGTACCGTGACTTTCTCCGGAGGTACAAGGGACGTACCTTACAGCTGCAGGATGGCACCGGATCTGTGTCCATTACGGATCGTAGTGGTGCCATGACGTATGTGAGTGTCCATGGGGCCCCCCCCCTGGAGTTTCCCGAGACCCTCCTCCGGCGCTTCTTCCAGCGGTTTGGCGCCATCGTTAGTGTGCGGCTGCACACACTTTCTTCTGGCAAGTATACCGGTGCGAGGACCAACATTCGTACCCTAGGGATGCGCCTGACGTCTGACATTCCATCTTCTGTCCGGCTTTTAGGGTACTACGTCCAAGTGTACTATGCCCAGCACCACGGACATGTTTTTGTTGTGGCATGTTGGGGCATCAGGCTGCCGGGTGCAGTGAGGCTGCGACTGCTCCTGTGAACATGTTCAAGGAAGAGGATTTCCCGCCGCTCCCTGTGGAGGAGGTCTCCAGGGGTGAGGAGGTGGGCATCCCAATCGCTGCTGAGGCTCCCCCCTCCCCTGCGTTTCCGTGTATGCCTCCGGGTGTTGCGGCGCCGAAGGAGGTTCTTCTTGCTCCGGTCGCTGTTTCAGCTGCTCCTGTGGATCTTCCGGGCGCTCTCAGTGTGTCGTCGGCGCCCTCCTCCGAATAGGAGCTGCCTCGTATGGGCCAATAGGCCTTCTGCAGTTGCCTTTGTTCTTATGTTCTTATGTTCTTATGTTCCTCGTCTTCATCTCCTACTGCTGTGCGCGGCCCTGCGCCCTCGACTTGTGTCCCACCTGTGATGAGTGGTGGGGTAGGAGACGCGCTTCCTGCTGTGTGCATCCCGGTTCCCCCTGTGGTCGAGGCTGCTGCTGGCTTGCGTCGTGCGTCCGTCCGCCCGGCTTGTGGGGCTCGTGCTTCTGGGTCCGCTTCTGGCTCGGATGATATATGTCTGATGCCCAAGTGCTCCCAGCGTTCGTCTTCTGCCTGGGCTGATGTGGGTGACTTCAGTGACGGTGAGGCTTCAACTATCGAGAAGGTGGTTCTGGGTGCTTCGCACTCTGCGCAGTTGGTGGTGGCGGAGGTCCATGCGCCTAGTGATGCTGGTGATGTAGGCGCTCGTCTCTCTGCAGTGCCTTTAGTTCTGCCTTCGGCGAACGGTTCTGCGCGGTGGGAAGTGGTTGCTCCTCCTGTTGTCGATGCTGTGAGTGCTAGTGCTGGCAGTGGCATCGTCATGGTGCTGAAGAAGGATGCCCGGCGTGGGGGGTCCCAGTGGGCGCGTCTTCCTGTGGGTAGTGTGGAGGTCTGTGCAGAGCCCGCGGTAGGTCCTAGTGAGCACGCTGGTGCGCAGCAATGTGCACCCTCTGGTGTGCCTCTGTGTGCGCCATCTTCTACCAGGTCCCCTGAAGTGGACCCCTTTCCTATCATCTTGGCCTCAGGGGGAGTGCATGATTTTTCCACTATGATTTTTCACACGACTGAGTGCGTGCTCTCGGTTCCGTGGGATCCTACTTGCGTTTGGGTTCTGCGAGATAAGTGTTTAGTCCAGGGTGTGCCGGACTTCATGCCTCGGCCAGATGTGTTTTACGGTCCTCAGGTTCCGGAGACCGCCCAGTTGCTTTGGGAGGCATATTGTATACGGTTCCCTGGCATCTCAGTTTCCGGAAAAGTATCAGTAGTCCGTGCTCTATTTGCCCGGTGCCTACGTGCACGGGGAATGTATGTATGTATGTATGTATGTATGTATGTAGTATGTATGTATGTATGTATGTATGTATGTGTGTGTGTGTGTGTGTGTGTGTGTGTGTGTGTGTGTGTGTGTGTGTTTGTGTGTGTGTTTGTGTGTGTGTTTGTGTGTGTGTGTGTGTGTGTGGATGTTTCCTCTTGGCTCCTGCGTGGGCCTGTTTCGGTTTGTTTGTGCTTTTATTGTGCTTGTTTGTGTTTTGCGGCAGCCCTTCCGGCGGCTTCTTAGATTGTTACTGTCTTGTTTTTTTTTGTATATTTTCTGTGTTTTTTGTGTTTTATATTGCTTGTTGCCATATTATCTTATTACTGGTGGCCCTTCAGGCAGGTGGTTCTGTGCTTTGTTCCTGTGTATTCTTCTGTATATTTGTTTTCGTGTTGTGCTTTGTTGTCGGTCCTTCAGGCCGGTGCTTCTATGTTTGGTTTGTTGATTGTTATTTTGTTTTGTTTTTTTGTCATTCTTTGCTTGCATGTTTCATTTGTATTCTGTTTTATTGTATTTAATTGCATGCGTGCATGTAAAAATAAATATAAACAAATAGTTCATCCTGGCGGCATGCGAGCGACCCTAATGAATTATCAGTCGAGTGCGAATACCAATTTTCATCGAGAGAACTTTAGATATTAGTTCTTAATATCCTGGAGCCTGGTCGATGACCGGGCCGCGGGGACGATAAGCCCCGGAAGCACCTCAAGGTATCCTCAAGGTATTAACAATATGAGGGGGTGACATCTAGCTCTGTAGGTCTTGCTTCCTAGCCTTTTGTAACTTACTCAATATATATTGTGTCCAATTGATGTGTGGTATATTTTTTTCAAGCTGTGGATGGAAGTGGTTTTATCAACTATCTGCAGTATAGTCGATAAAACTTGCAAACTAAATTAGTACAGACTACTGGAATTTCCTTATATTTCTACGACTATTCCATTTCCCAGCTTCCACCATATCCTTTTGTCCTACTTTATAAATTTAAAGAGGCTGTATGTGGTGATCATATTTCCTCCCAAATGCAATGTCTCTCCACTACCTAACCTTACCTTACGGTTACCTTTCGATGATTTCGGGGCTCAACGTCCCAGCGACTCGGTCCCCGAGCAGGCCTCCTGGTTGCTGGATTGGTCAACCAGGATTGGGATTGAGGATTGAGGACTAGGATTGAGACAATTTCCACAATTTGTTCTCAAAACAGAACACCGTGTTGCAAGGTTCAGCACTTGATAAAGTTTCATGTTTGCTTCATGAGATGCAGATTGCATGCCGGTGCTGCATATTCTAGTACTGGTCTCACAAACGGTGTATATATGGTCTTAAAGGCCTCCTACTGTTTAGTTTTTATATGACGTTCATGTATTTGCCAGCTTACCTTATGCTGGTGACATCCTGTTCATGTGTTCTGTTGGACAGTGGGAGTGTGTTTGTAACCACCTAATTTTGGTGTGAGGGCTTTGGTTCTCGTTCCAACTCTCTACCTTCAACCAACATTTAGGAACTGCACGATCTCGAACCCATTTTTGATGTGACGACTTATACTGAATTTTGTAACTAGCTCATCAAGATTGTAACTTGCTTAGTTAAATGAATTGTGAGGTTCAGTCCCTGAGCCCATTATGTGCCTCTGTAACCCTTTCCACTACCGCCCACAAGATGGGTATGGGGTGCATAATAAATGAACTAAACTAACTTCAACCAACTGGTGTATGGGCCCCAAACCTTAATGGCTCTGTCATATTTACCCTTAAAGCTGGGCATGGATTCTGCCTCTACCACTTCACTTTAGTTTTAGTTTAGTTCATTTATTATGCACCCTATACCCATCCTGTGGGCCGTAGTGGAAAGGGTTACTGAGGCATATAATGGATTCAGGGACTGAATCCCAAAATTCATTTAGCTAATCAAGTTAGTCTTGATAAGCTAATTACAAAATTTGATGTATATTGTTGCATCATCAATTACTTCGAGACCGACCACAGGTACAGTCTCTACGGTAATCAGCTGATATATGTGGTGAGCTATAGTGTCATAATTGATGTTTAACCTGCACACCGCCCCTTAACCAGAAGGCAGCGGTGGAAAGGTTACAATCACCCACATTTACTACCATCAATGAGCAAATTGGGGCCATTTGGCTAAAAATTCTAGTAGTACACATTTTGAATGAAATATTTACACATTTGTTATAGAGTTGTGAATTTTGTGAATTCCATTTGTTCACTTCTGACGTTAAATAAATTCCTTCTAACGTTAGCGGCTCATTTGCATAGTTTCCAAACGTGTTTCCATGTTCATGTACCACCCAATCCATATATTCTATCGTTTTAGTTTACACGCACACACCCCTTTCCCCTCTTAAATTTACTTCCTCAACGTCGTGATCAAAAGATAAAAACAAGTCGAGTTCAGAAACTACACGAGAAGTGAGTAAGGGGGTCCTTACAAGCCCAGCCCCATGTGTGTGTGTTTCGTTGTGGTGTGTTTACGAAGTCTTGAATTGGTTCCAAGTCTAACCTGTAAATCTGGTATATACCCGAGTTTGTAGGTTTTACCTCACTTAAAAAAAATCAGTAGAGAATACAGTATATGAGAACTCTCTACTATATATGACTATACAGTATAAAGAAAACTTAAAATGATAAAATATTCACTTACGTGTAGACAAGTCGATGGATTTGTTGAGTCTGATGAGAGCAATATCATCAGAAAATTGTACTCTAGTATTATAGTTGGGGTGAATTATGACCTCTTCATAAGCATTGTCCTGGGCCTGGGGACTACAGACCTTATATTGACAGTCTGGGTTGCTTTTTAAATCCCATTCTCCTAAGCGGATGACTTCACTAAAAGAAAAAATAAGATTAAAGTACAATGCCTGTACCCTATTATATATACAACAAATGAAAATTCGCAAACTTATCCCACGGGACATACATTATGCTATCAGCTGTAAATTATAATATCTACAAATTTTGTTACTCGTGTTTGATACTTAAAGACAATTTTCTTTACTTACAGTTTCTTTCCAGCTAATGCAGAAGAATGTACACAGTGCGCAGCCGTCAGTATGTACCTCTCATTAATAACTGACCCCCCACAAAGGAACTCTATCCCTGGGAATCCAACAACTGAAAAGTTTTAAAAATAATTAAGATGTACAATACTCTTGTAGGTTTGACCAGTTCTCACAATAACAATTAATAAATTATTTAGCATTCGATTATATAACGAAACTTTGACAACTTCATTTAATAAAAAATAATTTAAATTACACGCTAGTTATGCAGGCGATGAGTCACAATAACGTGGCTAAAGTATGTTAACTAGACCACACACTAGAAAGTGAAGGGACGACAACGTTTCGGTCCGTCCTGGACCATTCTCAAGTCGATTGTGTAATCGAGAATGAGTCATTCTCAATCGACTTGAGAATGGTCCACGACGGACCGAAACGTCGTCGTCCCTTCACCTCCTAGTGTGTGGTCTGGTCAATCTACACGCTAGTTATCTTTACGCATTTACTACAAGCTCACTTATTCACTGACAGATCCAGAGACTTTGCTTCTTTCTCACGTCCACTGTCGCAAACTTTTTCTTTATTAAATAATATACAATATAAAGATCATATTTACATCAATTATAAAGGAAAAATACTACATTACATTTAGTTTATACAATTATCAGTAAACCAATGATGCATATCATCATAGACCATGATCCTTAAACCCAAAATGTTATATGTTGTTGATCCTGCCTCGTAAGAGCGTCAATATTTTGTCTACTGAGTAACCCTCCTGCCTGCCTATCCTCACACAGTAACCCTCCTGCCTGCCTATCCTCACACAGTAACCCTCCTGCCTGCCTATCCTCACACAGTAACCCTCCTGCCTGCCTATCCTCACACAGTAACCCTCCTGCCTGCCTATCCTCACACAGTAACCCTCCTGCCTGCCTATCCTCACACAGTAACCCTCCTGCCTGCCTATCCTCACACAAAAATATAATTAGAAGTAGTAGTATTGTATTCTTAATTTTCTTGAATTTTATGTCAATATGAAACATTAAAAACCTCATTAAATCAACTCTAATGTTTGATCCACATAAAGCTTTAAGAGTGTCTGTAATCCAGTTTACAAGAACAACTTTTTTTCTTAAAAAAAATGCATATTTTTCTCAATTTCAGTACACTGATCACACCTATTGTTGTCCTTAATTCCCAGCATCAACAACCTACCATTAGTAGGAAGGGTCTCGTGAATATAGCAAACTCACCAACTCTCACCCACTCAATCAAGCTATATAGTCGTAATGGCTTGGCGCTTTCCCTTGATAGTCAATCAGATCCTTCCACTCAAACCTGTACAAACTATTTAAAATGAAGGTATTCCTGTAATGTATTTACATCTTTGTCATGTCTAGGAGAAAAAACTATTTATTCCCTATATGTTATTTGTTTATGATACAATTATAACACCGTTTCCAGGAAACGTACATCTCCATATATATATTCACAATATAAAGATGCACGTTTGTAAGTAGACTATATAAAACAAATGATAATGTTTCAAATGGTAATTCAAAACATGCAAGTGTTTAAAACAAAATCTTTTAATTAGCATTCAGCTACATTTTGTAACATTTGCCTTCTGCGTCGGAAATAAATAATTATTATCACCATATTTGTTTTAGATTATTTTACACTGGAATCAAACAAGCAATCTAATAAATTTTCTTCCCAGAACCACATCTGATCAACAGGTCAGGCTGTAGACTGGGATCTCCAGAACCATGACTATAGGTTAACGTGTAATTACTAGTATCAGTGCTTCTAACCTGAATATCCTAATGCAGCTATCAACGATGAGCATCTAAAGGCGCAGTTGTTCCTCCAACGACCCTGTCGAGGTTTGTACCCGGACCGCAGTTCCTAGGCAACAATGAGGTTTTGGGGTGGATGGTGGAGTTGGTGGTGGAGTTGTGTTGGTTTGGACGGACAACACACCTGTAAAATATGAATTACTGTCCAGTTTCCCCCATGAGCAGTAGTAGTGTTGTGAAAGACTACATCACTCATGACATTAAATTAAGCAAGAGGTATTAAGCCTACCTTGGGATCTGTTTCATAAGTACAAGTGGCTCGCCGAAAGAGCATTGAGGTTCTCCGAGTTCGGTTTCGGAGTAGCTTCAGCATCTCAGGACATTGCGACAGTGGAATGCAAGGGTTTTGGACAGACAGCTCCTGATGGATACATGTAGCCTTAGTCAATAAAGTTTAAAATTATTGTCAATATATAAAATTAAACCAGTGTTGAATACATCTGT
>WNGS01169360.1:26074-37422 GCA_020271785.1 Procambarus virginalis
ACACTAGGAGGTGAAGGGACGACGACGTTTCGGTCCGTCGTGGACCATTCTCAAGTCGATTGAGAATGACTCATTCTCGATTACACAATCGACTTGAGAATGGTCCAGGACGGACCAAAACGTTGTCGTCCCTTCACTTTCTAGTGTGTGGTCTAGCCACGTTATTGTGACTCATCGCCTGCATAACTAGCGTGTAATTTAAATTATTTTTTATTAATGAAGTTGTCAAAGTTTCGTTATATAATCGAATGCTAAATAATTTATTAATTGTTATTGTGAGAACTGGTCAAACCTACAAGAGTATTGTACATCTTAATTATTTTTAAAACTTTTCAGTTGTTGGATTCCCAGGGATAGAGTTCCTTTGTGGGGGGTCAGTTATTAATGAGAGGTACATACTGACGGCTGCGCACTGTGTACATTCTTCTGCATTAGCTGGAAAGAAACTGTAAGTAAAGAAAATGTCT
Organism: Procambarus virginalis; assembly: GCA_020271785.1. Classification (NCBI taxonomy): domain Eukaryota; kingdom Metazoa; phylum Arthropoda; class Malacostraca; order Decapoda; family Cambaridae; genus Procambarus; species Procambarus virginalis. The sequence goes on from WNGS01169360.1 coordinate 26,542, forward strand.
TTAAGTATCAAACACGAGTAACAAAATTTGTAGATATTATAATTTACAACTGATAGCATAATGTATGTCCCGTGGGATAAGTTTGCGAATTTTCATTTGTTGTATATATATAGGGTACAGGCATTGTACTTTAATCTTATTTTTTCTTTTAGTGAAGTCATCCGCTTAGGAGAATGGGATTTAAAAAGCAACCCAGACTGTCAATATAAGGTCTGTAGTCCCCAGGCCCAGGACAATGCTTATGAAGAGGTCATAATTCACCCCAACTATAATACTAGAGTACAATTTTCTGATGATATTGCTCTCATCAGACTCAACAAATCCATCGACTTGTCTACACGTAAGTGAATATTTTATCATTTTAAGTTTTCTTTATACTGTATAGTCATATATAGTAGAGAGTTCTCATATATTCTCTACTGATTTTTTTTTAGTGAGGTAAAACACAAACTCGGGTATATACCAGATTTACAGGTTAGACTTGGAACCAATTCAAGACTTCGTAAACACACCACAACGAAACACACACACGGGGCTGGGCTTGTAAGGACCCCCTTACTCACTTCTCGTGTAGTTTCTGAACTCGACTTGTTTTTATCTTTTGATCACGACGTTGAGGAAGTAAATTTAAGAGGGGAAAGGGGTGTGTGCGTGTAAACTAAAACGATAGAATATATGGATTGGGTGGTACATGAACATGGAAACACGTTTGGAAACTATGCAAATGAGCCGCTAACGTTAGAAGGAATTTATTTAACGTCAGAAGTGAACAAATGGAATTCACAAAATTCACAACTCTATAACAAATGTGTAAATATTTCATTCAAAATGTGTACTACTAGAATTTTTAGCCAAATGGCCCCAATTTGCTCATTGATGGTAGTAAATATGGGTGATTGTAACCTTTCCACCGCTGCCTTCTGGTTAAGGGGCGGTGTGCAGGTTAAACATCAATTATGACACTATAGCTCACCACATATATCAGCTGATTACCGTAGAGACTGTACCTGTGGTCGGTCTCGAAGTAATTGATGATGCAACAATATACATCAAATTTTGTAATTAGCTTATCAAGACTAACTTGATTAGCTAAATGAATTTTGGGATTCAGTCCCTGAATCCATTATATGCCTCAGTAACCCTTTCCACTACGGCCCACAGGATGGGTATAGGGTGCATAATAAATGAACTAAACTAAAACTAAAGTGAAGTGGTAGAGGCAGAATCCATGCCCAGCTTTAAGGGTAAATATGACAGAGCCATTAAGGTTTGGGGCCCATACACCAGTTGGTTGAAGTTAGTTTAGTTCATTTATTATGCACCCCATACCCATCTTGTGGGCGGTAGTGGAAAGGGTTACAGAGGCACATAATGGGCTCAGGGACTGAACCTCACTATTCATTTAACTAAGCAAGTTACAATCTTGATGAGCTAGTTACAAAATTCAGTATAAGTCGTCACATCAAAAATGGGTTCGAGATCGTGCAGTTCCTAAATGTTGGTTGAAGGTAGAGAGTTGGAACGAGAACCAAAGCCCTCACACCAAAATTAGGTGGTTACACACACACTCCCACTGTCCAACAGAACACATGAACAGGATGTCACCAGCATAAGGTAAGCTGGCAAATACATGAACGTCATATAAAAACTAAACAGTAGGAGGCCTTTAAGACCATATATACACCGTTTGTGAGACCAGTACTAGAATATGCAGCACCAGCATGCAATCTGCATCTCGTGAAGCAAACATGAAACTTTATCAAGTGCTGAACCTTGCAACATGGTGTTCTGTTTTGAGAACAAATTGTGGAAATTGTCTCAATCCTAGTCCTCAATCCTCAATCCCAATCCTGGTTGACCAATCCAGCAACCAGGAGGCCTGCTCGGTGACCGAGTCGCTGGGACGTTGAGCCCCGAAATCATCGAAAGGTAACCGTAAGGTAAGGTTAGGTAGTGGAGAGACATTATAAATATAAATAAATATAAATATAAATATGTTTATTCAGGTAAGGTATATACATACAAGTGAGGATACATTAATGGATCGAATTATAGGTAGAGCTAGTACATACAATGCCTAAAGCCACTATTACGCAATTCGTTTCGGGCAGGAAGAACATTAATATCTAGAACTTAATATTAATAGAGCATAAAGAATAAAATGTGTTGAGAACAAATACAAATAAAGATAAAAAAAAAAGGGGGAACATGACTGAAAAAGCAGCACAAATACAAAAGGTTGACAAACAGTGTTGATTAAAAATAACAGACATGGGTTGAACTAGAGGGGTAAGGTAGGTTACAGGGAATTTATTAGGTAGTGTTTAGTTTTATTCTTAAACTGGTTGAGAGAGGTACAGTCTTTAACATGGTTGGAAAAGGATATGGTGGAAGCTGGGAAATGGAATAGTCGTAGAAATATAAGGAAATTCCAGTAGTCTGTACTAATTTAGTTTGCAAGTTTTATCAACTACACTGCAGGTAGTTGATAAAACCACTTCCATCCACAGCTTGAAAAACATATACCACACATCAATTGGACACAATATATATTGAGCAAGTTACAGAGTTCTGCGTACGGACGGACGCACGACGCAAGCCAGCAGCAGCCTCGGCCACAGGGGGAACCAGGCCGCACACAGCAGGAAGCGCGTCTCCTTCCCCACCACACATCACAGGCGGGACACAAGTCGAGGGCACAGGGTCGCATGCAGCAGCAGGAGACAAGGACGAAGAGAGCGCCGACGACGCACTGAGAGCGCCCGGAAGATCTACGGGAGCAGCTGGAACAGCGACCGGAGCAAGAAGAACCTCTTTTGGCGCCACAACACCCGGAGGCGTACACGGAGACGTACGGGGGGGGGGGGGGGGAGCCTCAGCAGCGATCGGGATGCCCACCTCCTCACCCCTGGAGTCCTCCTCCACAGGGTGTGGCAGGAAATCCTCTTCCTTGAACATGTTCACAGGAGCAGTCGCAGCCTCACTGCACCCGGCAGCCTGATGCCCCAACATGCCACAACAAAAACATGTCCGTGGTTGCCGGGCATAGTACACTTGGACGTAGTACCCTAAAAGCCGGACAGAAGATGGAATGTCCGACCTCAGGCGCATCCCTAGGGTACGAATGTTGGTCCTCGCACCGGTATACTTGCCAGAAGAAAGCGTGTGCAGCCGCACACTAACGACGGCGCCAAACCGCTGGAAGAAGCGCCGGAGGAGGGTCTTGGGAAACTCCAGGGGGGCCCCATGGACACTCTCACATACGTCATGGCACCACTACAATCCGTAATGGACACAGATCCGGTGCCATCCTGCAGCTGTAAGGTACGTCCCTTGTACCTCCAGAGAAAGTCACGGTACACCGTTTCGCCCACAAACTTTATAACCACATGGTGAGCGGTTACCAGCTCCACACCGTAGATGTCCATTACCGGGATACGGAGCACGTCACACATGACATGCACCACTACAGGATACCCCGCAGGACCAGTAAACTCCAATCCCACGGAGTTGACCCTCACAACAGGGGAAAGATGGCCGCCTATCGCAAAACTTGCCATGTCCACACCAACTAGGAGGGAACAGCAGGGAGGGTAGAGACACCCACACCCCCTGCCGACTAAAGCGGCAAACACCTCAACTACCAGTGAGGCCAGACGACATGTCTGCACCTCACGGCAGCTAGCGTGCAACTCCCGCCAGGAGGAACTGGTTGTTTTTGCCGAGCGGACGTGCTCAGGTGTTGCTCCCCAGTTGCCGACCTGAGCATGGAGGTGGTGGTTGGAGGTCATTCCTGTGGCCTGTGTGGCACCCTGCTTGTGCAGGGTGCACCTTTGATTAAAGATGGGGGTCCTTTCTGCCTCCTCTTAAATTAACATCTTCGGAGGGACTTTTCGATGCCTGTTGACCATGCAGCGATTGGTAGTGCACTGGTTGACTTGCTCCTTGTGACAATGACAGACCTGGTGGGTGTGCAGTTGATTCAGGATCGCAGAGTTGTAGTGAAATTTGTTCGGTCGGAGGTGCTCCGGCAGTTCCTTGGTCAGCGTGAGGGTTGCACGTTTCGAATGCCAGATGGTGCCGGTTTGGTACGTGTGGTGAACTTGAGTGTAAAATTGAAGTAGATGGCAGAGCGTGGTGCACGTTTTAAATGTCAGATATGCTCTTAACCCAGCGGTTTGGGTGATATGGGAAGGTGTTAAGTGTGAGGTGGAATTTAGTTTCTGCTGGGTATTTTAAGGAACTGGTTGCTGGCACCGGGACGCTCACAATGTTTCTGATGCGGGATATCCCATCTTCGTTATCACTGCTGGGATTTACACTTTACACTTACCTGGGACTGCCGTCGAGCCGGTGTGTGGGGTTGAGGCTCCGGCTACTGGGCTTTGTGTGGTGCCGTCTGTGCCGGTGGAGGTTCACAGTGCATCGCCTGCCGTGGTGGTGGTGGTCCTGGCTCCCTGGATTGCGTCCCTGTCCACAGTGGTGAGCGTTTCTGGGGCACTAGCTCCACCTGTGGGCTCTCTGGACATAGGGGGTTTCCCCGTCGTCTCGGGAGGCGTCTCCAACTGCTTCTTCATTGGAGGATGTGCCTTCCCCTCGACGCCTACAGGACACATTGAGTTCGGATGAACTGGTCCCTCAGCAGAAACGTAGGAAGGGGACTTCCAGGTCGCGGTCCCCTGGTGGTGAGGCCACGTTGGTGCCTACAGTGGACACGGGTGGGGTGGATGTGGTTGTGGAGGAGCAGGGGAGGGGGGTGCGGTGATTGCTTTGCCAGTGCCTGCCCGTGAACCCTCCAGTACCAGTGAACAGAGGTCGAGGGGGGGAGGGGAGTCGTTGACCCTGGTGCCGGTGGTTGTACTGATTTGCGTTTGGTGTTGAAAAGGGGTTCTGTGGCCCTTCCTTTTGGGGCTTCCGCTTCCTCGTCCTGATTATGGGCCTGATATACCGTTGTCAAATGACAATCTGCCTCCGACTGTATGAGTGGTTCCTGGTTGTTGACCCACGTGTTCGCGGCTGCGTTCTTGTATACTACGGGCAACGTGTGCGTGAGTGTCTTGTAGCGGGTCCGAAGGTGTCTTCCTTGTTTGTGATCGTTGTCTGTGTGTGTGCGGTGTGCTGGTTTTCGTCAGTTTATTGTACGTTGCTCTCTTAGGCCTTTCCTGTGACCGTGTTCCCCTGTTTTTTCAGGTTGGAAGGTGTGGTTGTGTGCTTGTTTGGGGTTGAAGGCTTCCCCTTAATTGCCTTCCTGTCACTGCTTTCAGTTTGGGTGTGGTTGTATGTATGCTTGGGTTGCAAGCTGCCCTACATTTCCCTTGTTTTTGCCCCTGTTTTCTTATGTTCCGTGTGTGTTGGTGGTGGTAACGGCCTCCGTTTGTTTGGTGGCCTTTGTGGGTGTTTATTTTTCACTGGTATGTTTTCTTTTTATTGTATGGTATTGGTTGCTTTTGTCGTGCCTTTCTGTTTCCTATGATGTAATTCTGTTTCCCTGTTCTGTGCGCCCTGGCGCTGTTCCATGTTGCGTGTCCTTATGTATATTTTCTGTATTATGTATCAGTTTTGTTTGATGTTTTGGCTTGTATAGTATCCTATGCTGTTTAGTACTGTTCTGTGTATGCTTCCTTATTTTTATTGTAAATATTTGTTGCTATATTATAAAGACAAAAAATAAATAATCCGTTAGTAAGAATAGATTCCTGGTCAGGACGAGACGTTTGGCCGTGTTTCGTTACATGTAATGTCTCTTCACCTAGCAGTAATGATCTTTTATGGGCTGTATCTTGGAGAATGGCCCGTCGTTGGCTACGGGGAGTCTCAATAATTTTAGCATACTTCCTGTCTGGTGTAACCATCTTATATTGCTACTTAAACCTTTCATTTAATTAGCAGTCAATAATTAGTTTTTGTTTGTTTTAACTTTAAAGTTCCTATTTTATTTATAATTTGCCAAATATAATTCTCTGATTTTGGCATAACTTTTTTAGGAATTTATTTGGTGTCCATTAACAAATTTTTCATGATTTTTGCATTCACAATTTCAATTGTAATGTTTTTTTCAGTATGGATTCGTGCAATATGTCTACCACCTCAAGGTCTAGACGTTTCGAAATTTAATTCTAAACATAAGTCCTTCATAGCTGGCTGGGGCTTCACAGAGAATGGTACTTCCAGTAACGTCCTGTTGCACGTCTCTCTACCAGAATTTAGTAAAGAGAATTGCAATATTAGCTACAGAGGAAACATTGTTGATGAACAGGTAAATGGAAACAACGTGTTTGTTTATAGCTTAGGTTTTGTTACTTATCGTTCTATATAAACTTGCATTTCAGCGTATAACTGATTTTTCGTGAACATCAATGCTTACTTGTCAAATGCTGTACATAATTGAAATAAAGGTCTGTAACATGTATAATAATGTATATAATAATTCACATCGATCTGTCTTGGGGTTATCTTGCGATGGTTTCTGGGCTTAGCGTCCCCGCGGCCCGGTCCTCGACCAGGTCTCTTTTTTGTTACACACCCCCAGGAAGCAGCCCGTAGCAGCTGTCTAACTCCCAGGTACCTATTTACTGTTAGGTGAACAGGTGCATCAGGGTGAAAGAAACCTTGCCCATTTTGTTTCCGCCTCTACCGGGGATCGAACCTGGAACCTCAGGACTACGAATCCGAAGCGCTGTCCGTTCAGCTGTCAGGCCCCATATTGCCTCGATTGTCAGAGATTCAAATCTGGGCCTGAACAATGAGATCGTCTTACCACATATGTGATGTATTCGTCTAGATGTCTTTCTGAGGATCAGATCTAGTTCCTTAATCACTAGTTAACTAGTGTAAAGACTCCCTAACCCTTTGGGGTTTTACATCTGCATTTGTGCGCGTGCGTACGTACCATATACCGTATGTAAAACATTTATTGACATAATTTTAAATTTACAGATTTGCTTTGGAGGTCTCAAAGGACAGGATTCTTGTGGAGGAGATTCTGGTGGCCCTCTAGTGATGTCAGGTACTTCAGGTCCACCCTTCCTACAGATTGGTTTGGTGTCCTATGGTCCCGTAAACTGTGGTCAGAAAGATGTACCTGGTATTTATACTTCTGTTTCTCACTACAGGAATTGGATTGAAACGAATATGAGACCATAATTTGTACTAAGAATACAAAATCAAGAGTACACAAAATCTTAGAATAGGCCTATAAGAAAACTTATATACAATTTTTTCATGTAATTTGGATTAAACAAATAATTACTTCGTAACCAATAGCTGCTGGTTAATTAAAATAAAAGATTGAGATGAATGGATAGATGGATAGTCAGTGCTGTGTACTCATGACTGGACGAATATAAACCAATTCTTAGGTTTGATTACTAACGAAATTGTTACAAATTGTGATATAATGTTTTTTATGGGAATTTCTTAAACATTGCTCTGAACAGAACTACATAAGTGTGCACTACTTTGAAGATATATATATATGTAAAATGTCAAAACTGTTCATTGAATGTATTGTACTGTAATACAGTATTGTTTGTGTATATTTTTATGAATAAATGTATTGTTAAAAGACTTTAATGGTATTCATGTCACAGCTAGAAATAATTATTTATTTATTTATTTATTTATTATTTATTTATTTATTTATTTATTTATATACAAGAAGGTACATTGGGTTTGTGAGAATACATTGAATAGTACAGTATTTACAGCCTTGTAAAGCCACTAGTACACGCAGCGTTTCAGGCAGGTCCTTATTCTAACAGATAATTTTAAGTAGGTAATTTCTATCAGAATTAATAAATGATAACAAATACATTGCAAGAAAAAAAATGAGATGAGAGAGCTTATAAGTATATTAAAGCACATTGGTATATTAAAGCTCTGATTGATTACATTGACAGCTTGATTGGTAATTTAAACAAGATTAATAGACATCATACAGCAGATTGACAACACATATAAGAAGACAGCAATGATCACAATGGATAAAGATGTTCAGATTGGGAACATAAAGATTGGGAGATTGGGTAGCAATAGATACAGTGCAATTTTAAAGCAAAAGGTAAAAAACTATGAAGATGAAATTAGGTACTTTTTAGTATTGTTTTTGAATGACGCAAAAGTTGGACAGCTTTTCAATTCAATAGGGCGTGAGTTCCATAGAATGGGTCCCTTTATTTGCATAGAGTGTTTGCACAGATTAAGTTTGACTCTGGGGATATCAAAGAGATATATATTTCTGGTGTGGTGATAATGGGTCCTGTTACATCTGTTCAGGGAGAGTTTCAGAGCAGGATTTGCATTTAAGAACAGGGTTTTAAATGTAGTTGACACAAGAGAATTTGTGGAGTGAGATTATGTTTAGCATGTTTAAGAAGTTAAACAAGGGGGCTGAGTGTTGTCTGAAAGCAGAATTTGTTATTATTCTGATAGCAGATTTTTGCTGGGTGATGATGGACTTGAGGTGGTTTGCAGTGGTTGAACCCCATGCACAGATACCATAATTAAGATAGGGATAGATTAGTGCATAATATAGAGAGATGAGAGCAGAGTTAGGTACATAATATCTTTATTTTGGAGAGTATACCAACTGTTTTAGAGACTTTCTTGGTTATGTGTTGTATGTGGGTACTGAAGTAGAGTCTCTTGTCTAGGAATAGGCCGAGAAACTTTCCATCATTTTTATTGCTAATGTATACATTGTCTATCTGAAGCTGAATTGCATTTGTAGATTTGCTTCCAAATAAGATGTAGTAGGTCTTTTCTATGTTAAGTGTTAGTTTGTTGGTTGACATCCATAAGTGAACTTTTTTTAGTTCATTATTAACAACATTATTTAGTGTATGTGGGTTGGGGTTAGAGTAGATGAGGGTAGTATCATCAACCGGCTATTCGGCTATGCTGGGACCGGCTATTCTCTATACTCTTCGTCTCCTGCTTTCTCGTTGTCAATCTTCTTTTGTAGTTATCGTTGACTCGTAGTGCCCTCATGGCTCTCGGGTCCTTTAATCTGGTTCATCCAGTGGTTGTCGAGATACAACATTGGCTGTTTCTTATTCACAGTAAATTTAAGTCGGTTGAGTTTTCCTGGGTTCCCAGCCATATTGGTGTCTCTTTAAATGAGCATGCGGATGCTGCTAGGGAAGCTGTCCGCTCTTGTCCCATCTCTCGTAAAAGTATTCCTTATTCCAACTTTTAACCAGTTATTCATTCCTCCATCCTTACCCGTTGGCAGGCTTGTTGGTCTTTTGTTAATGATAACAAACTGCGTACTCTTAAAAGTTGTGTGTCTTCGTGGCCGTCCTCCTACCACCGTAACCGACGATGGGAAATGGCTCTGGCGTGGTTGCATATTGGCCATACTCACTTAACTTATGGTCACTTAATGGAACGCCGCCCTGCTCCTTATTGTCCAAATTGTATTGTTCCTCTTACAGTCTTGCATATCCTTGTTGAATGTCCTGACTTCCAGGACGAGCGTGTGTCTTGTTTTCCGACCGTCCCTCGCAGTCGCTTGTCCCGCAATAGAATTCTTGGTGAATCGGATACTTTTGATATCGTTCACCTTATGCATTTCTGTTCTCGTATTGGCATCCTTGGTGATATTTAGTGCCCTCTGATTATTCCGCACATTTGATGGTGCCACATAGCCTTCCTGGTTTGGTGCCTTCTTTTGATAATTACTTACTTTCTGGGACCAGTGAGGGTTGCCCCCGCCCCTTTCCTGTCCCTCTTTGGGAGATGTACGTGCGAAAGAACACAAACGTAGGGGGTCTTGTGAGCCAACGGACCACCTGCTGGAGGGTTCGCCAGTAAATGGCTGCCCTAAGTGGATGGTTGGGTGTCCAGTCTGGGGTGAAAAGGAGAATGAGATCTTTGCACCAGTGAAGGGGAATGAACGAAGCAGTAGGACTCTCCTGTTAAAAAGTGGGAGCACCGCTGGGGATGACGCACCCCTTCCTGCACTGGCCTATGCTCGGCCTCCCTGACTGCCCTGGTAGGTGGTATCTCTTGGTTCCAGGGCCCCCAGACCTTTTAAAATACATGATATATGGATACTGACATCACCTCTCTTACCCAGGCTTATGGGGTGGGCGACCAGGCCCCTGAGTCGGACTGTGATGGAAGACCGGGCTCTTTAGCCCCCGCTACATTGGGCCCAGACCGGACTACACCCCCCCCCCCGCCCGCGTCCCATCCACATCTGTGGCAGGGTCGAGCTCCAAGCCCCCGTTGATGACCACCTCGTCACCTGGAGCAGTTCCTTCTCACATTATGACAACTGCACCTTTTAGCTCCCTCATCTTACTGGAGGTGCTCGGTGCTGTCCCCTTCGCAGACGCACCCACACACCAGTGTGAACAGACGCACCTTCCAGTTCCACGATGTTCCAAGCCTTGTTTGGGCTTGCTACTTGGACTAAGTATTTTGATCTCAACCATGTGGATTCTATACGTCCTGACGATTTCTTCCTTCATAAACACCTCGTTGATTCAGTAGATACCTTTGTTACTTTTAACCCCACCCGTACTGGTACACATGTCGTTACTGCTGCTCCTCGGGAAGCAGCTTCCAGTATTGGGAAGACCCCTGTTAGGATCTCCAAAAAAGCCCAATTAAATGCCAGTATTAGCACGGTTATTCTCCCGCACCATGTTGCGACTGGTGTTAGGGACCTGGACCCAGATTCACGAAGCAGTTACGCAGGTACTTACGAACCTGTCTATCTTTTCTCAATCTTTGGCGGCTTGCTTTACAATTATTAAACGATTAATGAGCTCCAAAACACCAGGAGACTGTTTATAATATTAGCAACAGTTAATTGGGAAGTTTTCATGCTTGTAAACTGTTTAATAAATGTAACCAAAGCCATCAAAGATTGAG
>WNGS01169362.1:34051-49603 GCA_020271785.1 Procambarus virginalis
CTCAATCTGAGTGTAAAAATACCATCGAGATCATAAAGTTTAACAGTGAAATCTTAAAAGATCTTCCCAAATACCGAGAACATTCTAATAATAGTGCTCCAATGATTAAACATACCTTATACCCATAAAAACTGTTTCAAGACACTCCTCAGGAACGTACTTTAATGCAACATGATATACAGCTGCTTCCTGATACGATATCCATCCTTCAACCTACTACCGCTTCAGTCTACAGAGAGAGAAGCCATGTTCGATGAAGTAAAGTAAAGTGCCCATAATGTTTTGAGCAGATGCTTTTTTGTTTTATAAGCACTGAAAATAGTAAATCAAGTAGCAGATACCCGGTGACGTCAGTTGATTGTCGGTATTGTAATCAACGCCCTGGGTAGCGTACATCGTTTCTCTTGCGCTGAACGACGACGCCTGGTAATCGATGTAGGCCCCGAATCACGTATACCTGCACTGCTATTCTCCAAACACCGACATACCAACACTTAACACTTTAATACACAAATCGGCGGACATCGTAGAAAGGATGATTGCCTAAGTACTTACCCCATTTCTATCACAAACTTACCTGCATGGCAGTCGGATCCCGCTGGGGCGACACCATTACCATGTTTGGATACCTGGTTGATTGGGGTTCTCTGGGTTCCTTCTAACATCCGCAAGCCCGTCCGGGCCAGACCTTGACTTGTGAGAGTGTGGGTCCACCAGGCTGTTAGCTTGGAGCGGGCCCGACATACCTACATACCCAGCACAGTCGGTGGTCCGGCACCCTTCAAGGAATAATAGCTCTGTTTCTCATTGAAGATGTCATCGGTTGTTCTGATAATATTTCCTGATGCCTCGCTGAGCGTAGGGCCGTTGAACTGATGAGACCATCGTGAGTGTCATGCATGTGTTCTCTGATTGTGCCCAATGACCTCTGCTCTTCACTATGGTTCCTATTCTGCACTTTTACTTTCCATGTCGTTGTCACTCCCGTACTTTTTATTTTCCTGTGAGCTATCATTGGGCCTGGCGCTCCCTCCGTATTTATCATGTGTATACTTATTTGTGTATCTATTCTCGTATCCTTTCAGTGAAGTACATTTGGAAGAGTCGAGGAGCGCATCCCACCTTGCCGATCTTCGACGTTATTTGCCCTTGACGATTGAAGATTTTACGCTGTTATGCTGTGTGTTTGAATCATTTTTGTTGACCCGCAAAAGAAATGTGTGTTTATGAATGAAAACGTTTCTGTTTTGCATACATCTACAAAACCGAGTATGAACTTTTTCGTAACAGTGCATCTGTGCTGATAACATTCTTCAAATCACATCTCCTGTAAATGCCTTCACGCACCGACTCACTTGACAAATCCTTCTTATTATACTATATATTATATATATATATATCTATAGATATTCTATATAATATATATATATATATATCTATATATCTATCTCGATATATATATCTATATAGTCTATATATATCTCTAGACTGTGTGTGGCTGGTAGGTAGCAGGGTATGCATCACTGTTGGGATACCTCTCGGTAAAAGCGAATACAGATAATAACACTGGTGGCGGATTTCCTTGACAAATCTTGAATAGGTTGACGTGGCAGAGTTGTGTCGTGCGACGCCGGTCCGGAGTCTCTAGAATGTAATTGTTGTTGTTCTTGCATTCTTCGATGCGACAAGGTCCTGAAAATTTACTTTTAAATGGAGAGGATGGGAAAGGAAAATAGGCTAGAACGAAGTCTCCTTCATTAAACTTTCTTACCTTAGTGTTCTTGTCAAAGTGTGCTTTCATCTTATGTTGGGAGGTCTGTAAATTTGCACTAGCAAACTTATGTAATTGTTCAAGTTATGTCTCAAGTTTTTAAGAAACTGAGGCACATTAAGGGAATCACTGATGGTGGTTGATGTCAAGGAATGTTTAAAATCTTTAAGAGGACCACGGCACTTACGACCGTAGAGCATCTCATAAGGAGATACTCCAAGGGACTCATTAAGAAGACTTCTGAAAATGCACATAAAAAGATCTAATTGCTTATCTCAATCCTTTTCAGTATCAGTACAAAATTTCTTTAATAGAGACTTAATAGTTTGACCTAATAAGGTGTCCATAAGTCTTGCAGTAACGACAGTTAAGTGCATAGTTAGTGTCTTTACGACTTACTTTAGGTGAAGCTTGACTGGATCAAGATGGTTTACTAGGTCACCTGAGTTGATTCTAACCATTTTAAAAAATACCTGGTTTTGGTCTGCACATACTCCGCGTAGGTTTGAGCCTGAGTTTTTATATAGTCCCTGAAGCATCGTCGGTAGCTCTCAGAGGAAATTAGATAGGCTTCAAGAACTGCTTACATGAGTACATCGTAGTCAGTCTCGTTTGCAAGAGTACTGAGGGTTAAGGCAGCTCTTTCTGTAAGGTGTGACCTGAGAAGTATAGACTATTGATTCCTAGGCCATTGTAACTGGGTGGCCAAGGCCTCGAATGACACAAAAAATGAGTCTACTTCTGTCTCTACAAAAGGCGGCATCATTTTAATTCAATCTGTAGGCTTAAAGCATACTGGTAAGTTGGATTCTGCTTCACGGCGCTGAGAGATGTGGGTACTTTCAAGCTCCAGCTCTTGACGTCTGATCTCAAGCGCGGTGTCTGGTCTACCTTGTTCCATGCATAATGTGATGCCAACTCCATCCTCCTCTTGTTGTCTCTTGAGTTGAAGCTCTTGAGTTAGGCTTTTCAGTCTTTTTACTTCTCTTCGACGTTGTAGTTCAGCTTCTTGTTTTTGACGTTGACGTTGTAATTCAGCTTCTTGTTCTTGACGTTGACGTCGCAGCTCAGCTTCTTGTTGCAGAATCCGGAATCGTTCTAGACACTTGCACGTTCTAATTCAGCTTTTTGATCATAGTGCCGGAATTGTTCTTGTTCACGTGCGCGTTGTAGTTCAGCTTGTTGTTGTTGTAGCTGGCGTTGTTCTCGTTTACGTTCACGGGCTAATTCCGCCTCTTGTCGTCTCATCTCCCGTTTGCGTTCATCGGCTGCAGCTTCTAGTTGTACTAACTCGATTTTTTATTTCATGTGTGTGAGGGTGGTTTTATTAGCAACTCTATGTTGGTCCTGCTGCTCTGGAGTAATAAAAACATTGTCTGCAAGGTGGTCAACAATCAGGTTATGAAGCTCAGCTTTGGTGATCTCAAGGGGAGGAGTGATGTGATACTCAGTTGTGAGGGTGATTAATGGGGCACTAGTAGCACGATTCAATGTTTGGAGCTCCTCTTCAGAGTTAGCACGGAATGATGCTAACCTAAACATATTGAATATTATACAAATGCAAAATATCAATGGAAGAAAAATGTTAGTACCCTGTAGGCGAACCAATAAGTGAGGATTAATAGATTGCCTTGTAAGTGATGTGCCAATATGCAAGAGAATGGTTGTTAAATAACTGACAACACTGTACGTAAGTAACTATCTTGTAAGGCAACAATAAATTTACGAGATAAATTACTGTACTATATATGATAACCTGAAATAAAACAAAGTTTTTTACTTTAGTAAGGACTTGGAGAAACAATATAAATGAATGTTTCGAAGTAGTAAAATATGAATGGGATGTAGGGATGTCTGTACCCTGTACTCCAGTGACGATAAGGGCAAGAGTTGTCCTACTGGAATCTAGATAATTAACTGCAGAGTTACCATTCCTTGTGCTCTGTGAAAGAATAGTAAACTCTTAACCTGAGCAGTTAATCATTAACTTTGAACGAAGGCTTAGGGGTACAGGAGTGTCGCCACTGTGACGAGAACGGCTATACACGTCCCGAATGTATAACACAGTTCTGGATGCGAAAGGATCTCTAGTCTAATACTTGCTCCTAAGTTCGTAATACAAAGTGGAACATAATAGTTCGAAGACAAATCAAAGTACCTGATAAGTACCCGAGGAGGTGATCTGCCTGAGTGAGTCCTCTCTGTTTGGACAAAATTAATGTGGACAAAAAGATACAGCAATAGCTTAAAAGACTAACCATTACGAGCATGCATTTGCACATAAAACATCACGTAATCAAAGTCAATCTAATAAATAGATCACAAATTGCTACACCTGTAAAGTAAATGTGTTCAGTTATCAGTATGTAAATCTCAAAATAAGTTCTGAAAAAATGCAAAGTATAAAAGCCAAGTATAACAACTAAACACAACGTTAAGCAAGGGTAACTAGGAACAGCTCCTCAGACAAGCTCCTAGAACAGCTCCCTGAACAGTTCCCGTGACAGCTCCTAGGACAAGCCCCCAAATTTATGTGACGGGTTGTGGTATTGCAGCTATACTGAACTAAGGTGGTATGACTTTCTGTCACATAAATAAAATAAATGCCACATTGGCCCCTTGCAGAGTTTAAGTCGCAGGTGGAACATATGAAAATCAAATAAATAATTAAATCAATTTACTGAAATATTAATGAACAAAAATGGCACCTGAGAATACTTGGCTATTATTATATAGCAAATCAAATAAGTAAATGAAAGTTTAACCCTAATACAATACAAGAATATACTGGTGGTGCTGAAGATAACTACCATACAACCACAGCATCCAGCATACGACGTTGGCTGAGGGCAGACGATGTTGCAGGAGGCCAAGGTGATCCAAGAGCACTAAGAGAGAGAGACTGGCTCTCCAGGAAGGCGGGCAGTGCCCTTTATATAGTCTGGCGGTGATGACTCATCCAGTGTCAACGCAAGTGGACATCTGGTCAATCAAACGGCTCGTTTGTGGGTGGCGGTGCCTTTGTGTTGAGCTGCACCACTGCTAGTTGAAGGCGGTTTACTGCTTGTTTGTGAAGGCAAACTATCGGTTAGCAGAGGTGCCCTGCTTGCCTCTGAGTCGTACCAGGCCGTACCAGGCCCAGGAGGGTACGGAGAGGTGCCAGGACTGATGACTCATCTAGGCTGGTGTAGATGTAGACTTCCAGTGCCTCTCAGAGGCATTGAAGTTGAGGGAAAAAGGCAGTTCCACTGCTATGCAGGGGATTCACAGGACAATGTCTTTTCCAATTAAAATTTCAAAAACTTGGCACTTGCTCGGTGAAATTTCTGCCGCCCAGGATTTCCATATTTTTTCCTTCAACACGAGGCTTACCAACTCAAAACGCCTTGCATATACGGCATCCCCCTCTTTAAACAACGCTTCATCTCCTTGCGATAACTGATTGGCCAAGCTAGTTACAGATTTCTTTTTATCTGGATCTGTTTTTACTGCTTCCATGTGCACTTTGAAGTGTCTATTAAACAGTAATTTAAAACGAGATTTACCAGTGGTAAAATGAACAGTTTTTCTTTGATAATACAAAAAGCTACAAAGCCTTATTAATAATACCTTCCATAAATGGCTGCAACCCTTCCTTTAAAGATTTCACTGTTCTCTCAGCCAGGCCATTTGATGAAGGATTATAGGGGGCAGGTGTTACATGTTTAATACCAGTCTTTTTTTTAGATCCTCTATTTTCCCAGAAACAAAATAAGGAGCATTATCTGACAAGTTGCAGATGATGTCGTGGAATTACACACAAGAACATTCAGAAATTTTGTTTATGAATCCACAGTCACCAGGTAATATTTGTTATCCATAGGTCCAGCATAATTTTCATAAAGTCTAGACCAGGGTTTCACTGTGCACGGCCAGTGAAGTACCGAGGCTGTGGTTTCTGACAATTCTTAGTTAATTCAGCGCAACCCTTCCTCCAAACTGACAGTACAGTTTAACAGTTAGTGTAATAAGTACATTTCCTGACTGTCACACATAGTACATAATTGCACTTATGGGGCTGTCACATTTACCTCCCTATTTATTCTCCTCGATTTCTGTTAAGACACTAAGAATTTTAGTATGAAGTTTTCAAGTTCAATTTGCTATATACTAGTTTTAAATATCAGGAATTTCTTTTTCACTTTTATTAAACAATAAAATTTTATACAAAATTCGTAAATATCCTGAGTTACTTTACAATTTATTGAAATATTTTAGTTTTTTATTTGTTTTATAAAACTGTAATATCAGTATAGCTATAGGTTAAGTACTAATTGTAATTAAGATGCAATAAAATGATAATCTTCAAAAACTAAGAAGGTTAGGTTAGGTTGTGGTTTTCTATTCAGCTTTTCAGGTAAACTCAAATATTCACAATGTATTTGACAGTACTGTTTAATACTAAGTTAAAATAAGTACAATTCCTGACTGCTAGGAATAGTACATAATTACACTTACTTGTGCTGTTACATTTACCTCCCCATTTTTGAGGACGGGCTGCTTCAGCAATATCTGGACACTTTTTGGCCACCTAACCAAAATGGTAACTTCTGCTTTCATAGCATTTATGTCATTGTGGCCAGTAAGGTAGCTGTTACAAAATTTTACACCTCAGTTCCACAAGTTACATTTTCCAACCCTATACAATAGTACATCCTGGTGTATACTATGGTCAGCCTTTACCTGCAGCATTCGCTGAGAAGAATAAATTATAATTCCAACCATATTTGACATACTTCATCAATATATTAATTAATTTATGATCTCTACCAGTTTCCTTCTCAATAGTCTGGAATGAAATCTCACAAAAGACATAGATTCCACCAGGTTAACATATTCCACTGGAATACTGGAATTCAACTCTCATGTAACAGGCAATCTACTTACTGCATCAGCCACTACATTATCCATGCATGGCGTAAATTCCAAATCATACTCAAACTGTGAAAGTAGTAATGCTCATCGTTGAATTTTAGTATTGGTTGTGAGATTTTTTCTACGTCTACCTCCCTTAGGAGGTGGACCTCAAGCATAAAGAACTGCACACTGCAGATATTTTACTTAAGCACGAAACCATAGAAAAAGGAAAAGCGGGAGCAAACCACCAGGCTTCCACCACAAGGGTGAAAGCTGTCCACTTAGGCCACTGGTTCCTCCTAGTTAAAAATGGACGTTAAAACCATAAAGCGTAACCGACGGGTTCTCACAATCAAATATTTGTATTTAATGTGGTGTATGAATTGGAATTCGAATTTCCCAAGAACAACCGTCATTTAAAAAAAACGATCACATTGCAACAATCGTATAAAGCAGAACATGGGTGGAAAAGAACGGTTGAAGGGTTGACATCAAATACGTTTTCTATAACAAACAATATTTTTTACAAGAGACTAAACTACTACAACATCGAGTTTATGTTACGTTAATGTCCATCCAGTGGCACTATAACAACAGCTAAATAGCAAAGACTCCGGTCCATTGCTGTGCGGCTGCATACTGAACTAACCTGAACACAGGTGTGCCCACTAACGACGCAATATTGCAAACAAATAATTCACAAGCCTAGTTTACACCACAGTGAGTGATTTGTTGCGTTATTGTCTATCCAGTGGCACTTGCAACACAGCTATTCATCAGCCCCTCGAGAAATGACAGCAGTCTCCATCTTGCTGACACTTCTGGCGTACTAAATGAACTAACTGAAACTGAGGCCCACTGATGACACAAGCTTGCAATCAATATTGTCACGGTTTCACAGTGAACGGATACTATAATCACAATCTTACGGGTCCTCCAACCCTACAGGCAGATACCCCCGTAACAAGGCGGGTAATTCAACACTGACTCCCCCTATCACCACCTAATGTGAACACTCTTTGCAACTCCTGCAAGAAGTTGCAAATGTAAACAGTAAACAGAACCAGGCAAGATGGGATTCTGAGACACTTCTCCAGTAATCCCCAAGTTACTTTACTCTCGTCACCAGACGATAACAAAATAAATTGCCTTAATCAAATACAAAATTTATTGTGATTAATTACGTTAATTGACTGTCCACAGCTGTCAGCAACAAAGTACTTACGTTAATCACAAACACTTGCCTCTCTTAGACAACAACATGATGGTACTCTACGTTAATCACCAACACTTGCTCTCTTAACACAAGTCAACTTGTCAACAATAAATCAAAGTTCTTAATTACATCACACTTGACTCCTTTCAAGTATTCAGTGAATAATTCCTAATTAATGTCAATGGGCAACTAATTAAATCCCAATCGAGTTACGTTAACTAAGCCTACCACTATCTTGGTAGCTTCTCAACAGTCCATGTCAAAATTTACTTTAATGAGTGTTAGCTACCCTAATTAACCCCGAGCAATTAATTAATGGTCACCAGGACCGGTAATTAATCATGTATAAATACGTCTCACTCCGCACTGCCTAAGCAGGTCTCACCAAACACTGTGAATTCACGGACGAGGAGTTAATTACTCCACTAGTTAACATGAGTGCATCTTAATCCACTGTTATCAGACAGGATATGATTATATAACGAGTTATGCTAGCTCCATGACCTCGCTTTACCGAGTCATCAAGACCTTTGACGTTAATTACTCCACTAATTATCATGAGCCACTAATTGCTATACCCCAGAAAGGTAATTAGTCTCGAGCAAATTACGTTAACACAAATACTGTCAGAATCTGACAGTTCCTCCCCACTATGTGAATTCATGATGAGAATGCTAATTACCCAATTAGATAGAGTAGTCAATTAGTTGCCACACGGACAATTAATTGCACCTGAAACGTATCTAAACAAGCTCAGCACTGTTTCCCTAACAGCTCTCTCTCTCACTCATTAAGTAATGTGCAACCCCTTATGAAGTTAATTTCCCCTTAATTACCTCTCACTGAATCCTTAAGTCCTCACACAACTTAAGAACACAAAGTAACCCCAGGTTACATAGGTCACACTTATAGTGGCATAACAAAATCAATGCGCAGCCCATATACGGTTGCAGCTTCTCTGCAACACGTAAATTACTGCACCCCTCACAGTAATGACAGACGGTTCGGCAACAACAAAAGTATACCTACATTACTGCCCCCTCTAATCTTGCAACAGTTGCAAGGGACTACTGTGTGCAATCATTACTTCAGCAAAACAATTTACGTTAATATAAGATACCGTCGCTATGCTGACAGCTGGCACTAATTCTCATAATTAGACAGATTAACCAATCAATTGCTTGCTCTCTCTCATTAAGTACTGTGATTCTCCTGAACAATGAAAGGGACCTCCTTAAATCATCAGCACAGCTCCAAGGGCAGTAATAAAACTTATAGCAAACAACACAAAACTGCCCCAACATACAACCATAATGATGCCGTCAGCATACCCCAGATGCTAATGACATCATTAGGCAATTAGTCAGCAATCACATTTACTGACTCACCACACAACACCGTAATCAGTATACATGCAATTGAAACACATGGAAATGGTACACACTAATCAATGATCATAAATCAAATAGCTTACCCATCATGCATCATAAAATTACATATATATATAAATTATATCACTAGAGATAATTATACATAATTATACAGACCTCAGGGTGTCCACTGACAACCCTACTACACTGGCCTGCTTACCTCTGCAATGATAATTAACATGCGGCAACATGACAATAATCTTGACTCTGAACAATATATATTGAATCGACAGATCAACGATCACTTTCATGGTAAATCTCTACACTGGGCGGTTTACATACTCGAGTCAGTCTACACACAAAATATATCTACATACATCTACATGTGTGGTTCTGTGTATAACATACACCTTCAGGTACATCACAGACAGTCACCTGGACGTCAGTACAGACAGCTGTCTCTCAGCTGCTTCCCTCGCCTGCCAGGCGCTATGGGACAACACAGCTGGTACCGGAATTAACAACATTCCTGAGACACTGTAACATTACAATTAATGTGTACTCACGATTACCACTCTCTTTCATTCACTCTCCCGGTCACAATCACACTTGCTGAAGAACACCTAGCTCGCTCCCACGTGCTTTGACTAGGTGTGGCCCTAGGGTGTGACCAGGGCCTGTGGCCAAGTGTGGGCCAAAACATGTGGCCACCGCATAGCCCTAAGGGGGTGGCCACAGAGTAGCGCGGGGCGGTCGCAGCGCCCCACCCAGGATGAGGTGGCACGCGGTGTGGTCGGTGTAGCCCACAGGCGGGTGGCCAGGGTGTGGCCATGATGTGGCCCCACGGTGTCTGGCCACGGAGCAGTACGGCGTTGGGTAGCCAAGACCTCATGCTGGAACATCAGGCGTACACACGTGGGCGGAAGACTCACTCACACCCACATCATACCACGAGCATGGCTCGCTTGTACACCGGGTGTGATAACTGGGACTCGGCAAGGTGGAATTTCAAAGTCCAACAGCGGCCTGTAATCTCACCTCAATTACACTGGGAGGTCCTGCCCTATTCCACCAATTGTCCGTTAACATAGACAGGATAACACATAACACCAGATGTGAGCAACCACATCTGATACACCATGAGGCATGCCAGGTGCCTCATGGTTGAACACTGTCTCTAGAGTTATTTTACAGTTCCTTCCTTACTCCTTGGCCCAAGATCACACAAATTGGATCCCGAAACGATCCACGATGGCAGGATTACCGTGCGCGATGAGTAAAGAAGATAACACAGCGATAACGGGGGTGGAGGTGGCAGACACGCCACCCCCACATTCCGGGGCATCCAGCCGCTAGCTCACCCTTTCCAGACTAAAGATTTGGCAGGCCAGGGAAACTCAAAATGCCCGTCTCCCACCCACCTTGTCTTGACCAATCAGAACAAAGCCGGCACAACCTCTTGTGCCGCTTCCAATTACAGCCGTTCGCGCCTAAACATTCCCACGAGGCTGAGGTATCTAGACGAATCACAGACGCCCTTACCATGAGGCGTCCCATGACGTCATAAAGAGGGGGAAGCCCTGGAGTATAACGTCATACCTCACAGGGTGGGGGAGGCGGAGGCGACGTTCACCCCTCTGTCCCCCACCTCTAAAACCGTTGGCTAGTGAAGTACCCACCTGCACCTCACACTCTCAAGTCCCATTTCCCAGAAAACAGTATAAATTCTGTAACTCTCTCTACAGAGCAGTCACAGACTCATGGCTAGTCTTAAACGATGGTCATTAGCATAAGCTTTCATCCAACACCACACAAACCCATGTAGTTTGAAAACTTCTTGTCTAGAGTCCTAGAGCGACTCTAACCTAATCTAGAAAACTAGAAAAACTAATTTTTCTAGCTGAGGGAATTTCCATTCCCTCACATTGGTATTAAATGCAATTTGTTTCTTCTTCTGCCAAACAATCCTAACAGGGGTTTATGGTCTGTTCTAGTAAGACATTTCCTACACAGCAGGAAATACCTCAGTATTTTTATGGCATATTCCAAAGGTAAGGCTTCTTTATCTAACTGGGAATCATTCTGTTTTGCAGGAGAGTTTCTTGCTAATAAAATAGATGGCTTTTTCCTGATCATCTACTTCCTGTAATAACACAGCCCACTTCTACTGGTAAAGCGTCTATCTCCAGCTTTAAAGGCAGTGTGCGTGTAAAATCGTGAGCACTTGAGAATATACCAATTCCTGCTTGATTCCTTGAAGGCCTTCTCCCCTCTTGCTGCCCACCTAATGTAGCCCCTTTTCAATAATTCAGTAATACGAATTTGCAAAAATATGATACCATCCCTACAAAAGACTGTATTTCCCCCACTGATGTTGAGGCTGGGCATCGACAATAGCAGCTACATTTTTGTGAGAAGGCATAAAGCCCTTACCTGAAATATGGTACCCCAGGTATTCAATGGCATTGATCTTCATTGCTGTTTTATCATAATTAATCTCCAAATTGTGCTCCTCCAGAAGATTCAAAACCCTTTCTAATCTAGTATCATGCTTTTTCTCAGTCTCCCTGCACACAATAATGTCATCTAAAAAGCCACATAAGTTGCTCACGAGTTGGTATGGAGTTGCGCTCCACGTGGCATTTATTACAACAATAACAAACAATGATATCACCGGATGTCGGTTACATGACCTACTATTTACAATGCTTATAAATCAAATTAGCATCTGCTCAAAACATCATGCACCTAACCTATGTAGTACTTAATCCTTCAAAATATCTTATCCTAACAAAACACCAATATCATGTGCAAATAAAAAGAAAATTTAACTGATAACTGGACAGTGCTAAACTATACCTTAAAAGTGAGAAAATAAAATTTTCACAATGAGAAGGGTGGCGTTCCAAACCTGTTAGTCGATTGTATGCAACACAATCTGCCAGCTGACTTTCAGGGGCCCGGTGAGGGTGCAGCAAAATTTCTTCAAACATTCCTCCCAATTTGTTTTGGAGTAATATCTTCATGGTAAATGCTTCAACCTTTCCTAATGGATCAACATAATACCATGAATAAAAAAAAGTTAAAAAAAATTACAATTTCAAATTAGTGATAAAAATCTTGAAATGTTACCAATTGTTATTTTATTAGGAGTTACTCTCTAAATGATATATATCTTTCATGTTTCTTTGATAAAAATATTGTTTGAGGGTATTCTTTACTGCAAAACATTTTTTCATTGTGGCCATCCAAATATGTGCCAAATTTATGTGTAAAAAATTATTACTCCAACGTTATGGCTTTATTACTAAACGACACCTAGGAGGATATAGAACTAAAAACTTTACTTATAATATGTAAAAAGGGTGAGAATCGTCACAAACCGACTTTTTTTTATCGGTCTCAAATTGAAATTCTTGTTTTAGAGATAATTGAAGTTGAAGTTATCGACAATGAATATGGTACTTAGTTCTAATTAACGAATTTCTTGAACGTTTAATAAAAATGCTTGGCATTCGAATATGTGAAAGTTGTAGGTTTCATGTGTTGAAATGAAGTCAAGAAAAAATACCCTCCCCTAAAAAACAAAATATAGGGATACTTTAGTGATAACCTTGAGGTGACCTTGAGATGATTTCGGGGCTTAACGTCCTCGCCACACGGTCCTCGACCAGGCCTCCTCTTTGCTGGACTGGTCAACAAGCTGCTGAACGCAGCTGTTCACAGCCTGACATATGAGTCGCAGCTGGTTGATCAGTAACAAACATATATATTAAAGTAATTTTATTGCCCCAACTATTGATGATAAGGCCCTCATTCATCAATACAACCTAAATAGACAGAGAATAGAGTTTGAAAGCTGTAAATAGATCGACCAAACAAAAAAATAAAAGTCACAACTTCTGTCACCTATGGCTGATTAACATGTTGACCAATTTCGCTCTAACTTCACATGCTTAGTACCGGATATGCATTCTCCACAATGTAGAAGTCATAGCGAGTTGCGTGTCGGACGCGGTCGTGATTGGGTGTGTTTTGAGTGCGTTCCCGCGGAGGTGGCCGGTGTCATGGCGGCTGCTGGAGGCGCACGTAGCGTCTCTCCTACAACCATTGACGATACCTTAGAAGCTTTTGGAAAACCACTACTGCTTACCACAAAATTGGATCTTGAACGTCACCCAGTCATAGAAGAGTAGCCCGAAGGAGAATTCCTGGACAGCGAATACCATAGTAAGGCAAACAGATTGGAGGCAAAGCGCCGCCATTTAGCAGAGGTAAACAGAAATGAGGCCGACGCCATGTGGCCTCAGTATCAACATCCACCGCTCAACCAAGGTAGGCCAAGCTCTTCTGAGTTACAAACCTTTATCATTGCCTTTGATGGCGAAGATGAGAGTATTTTTCGAAATAGTAGGGCCCAAAGCATCCTGTGTAATGCGATTCCCAAAAAATTCGGGATCGACGTGCACGATATCAGACCAAATAAACTAAAGAGCCTGATCGCAGTGGATCACAAACACAGCGCGGAACTGGAGATTTCCGACATTACTGACATCTGTGGTTACAAAGTTAAGTGCTATAAACCCCTAGGAGACAGACTAGTAAAATATGTAATCCGGCATGTTGTAGACATCAGCGCAGAAAACATCAAGGCACAATTCGAGATGAATGGCATCCAACTCAATGAAGTAAAAAAATTTATGTGACGAACGAACGGAGAACTGAGTGATACAGGCACCGCCCTGCTTACTTTTCTAGACTACGTTCCCCCTGATAGGATTTGGTTAAACGGATTCCTCCATAAACTAGAGGTGTATGTTCCGCGTCCCACTCAATGTTTTAAATGTAAGAGTTTTAACCACACCTCGAAAGGCTGCACTTAAGACATTAAATGTGGGAAATGCTCTGGTTCCCACTACACACAAAACTGTGCATTGGATACACTCACCTGCTCAAACTGAGGTGGTGACCACGACATTACATTTAAACAATGTCCTTCCTACGTAGCAGCAGCAGCGAAAATGAAGATTCCCTCTACCACCAACCTGCTATACAGCAGTGCATTGAAACAACCTTCCTCAGCCCATCACCAACCTCTACCTCACACTCAACCACAACCTTCGCGAGTACCGGATATCCCTGTCTCCGACAATCACGCAACCCCAGGGTCCAACCATCTCTCACAAAATGCACAACTGAATCCTGATTTAGTTGAAACTCTTGTCACTCGCATCGAAAATGATCTTATTGAAACGATTGTCACTCGCATCAAAAATGCACTAGAAAAGACCCTGGACCGACTTCTAACTAAATTCTTTGCCCAAGTACCACAACCCACCCTTGAGGCTGACCCAACAGACCACCCATCAACAGCTACAGACACTGACATCCGCCCAAATAAAGCTATCATTGCTAGACACACATTGTTTGATCAGATGATGGAAAACTTCTAATTACCTCCTTAGTGCGCCTCACCAAAACCACTCCCCAGGCTGACTTGCCACAAACCACAACCACCAGTACCAAGAGCAAGACACGCCCCCATCCACATCTAGGTATCCAACACGTACCACTATTGGCGCACCAAAGAAAACATACACATCCACAACCCAAACATCATAAATGGCTCCCCTAACCTTCATGACTTGGAACGCAAAAAGCATTAAACATCCCTCACAGAACTTAAACAATTCTCTACTCATCCAAACCGGACTTAGCATTCATCACCGAATCCTGGCTCACTCCCAAACAAAATCCCGTATTAAAAACTTTCAGATGCAGAGACTGGACAGACCCAACCGTATGGGGGGTGGTATTTTCCTTCTAACACGAAGTAATATGACATGTAAACCTGTAATACTACGTATTTTGTGAACGGTAAACTAGAAGTTCTAGCATGCCTAATACCTTACAATGGTACACCACATATCCTTTCTGGGTATATACAACCCTGGAGGCACAATAAACTCAAATGAACTGGAATTTTATCTTAACCAATTACGACACCCGATCATTGTTACAGGTGATCTCAATGCTAACCACCCCACATGGAGTAGAGGTACCCAAAATACTGCAGGCACCGATCTCTACAACTACTAGACACTACACCATATACTCTTCTTTCGCCGCCCTACCTTGCAACCTACTTAACTACAGAACCAATTATGAAGCCTCACTTGACATCTGCTTGGCTCGGCACACTTTCAACATGAACTACAGATTCATACTGGACCGATATTGGAAGTGACCACAAACCTCTCATTATAAAATTTACTAACTTTCAGCCACCAACCCACCCG
>WNGS01169362.1:73046-84265 GCA_020271785.1 Procambarus virginalis
AGCGATAGGTGACGTACAAGGGGATTTCGATGTGGATTCAATATATAACTTATTAAGAATATTCTAAACAAAGCACAGAACGTAGTATACCATACAAATTGAATAGATCGAATACTAATGTCTCAAAGTGGATAACAAAGATTTGAAGAACCTTATAGGTAAAAAGAGAGCTTGGTACAAAAGGATTAAATGGGGAGGTCACTTTAGAACAGGAATTCTTACAACTGTTTAGAAATGTTAAAAAGAGATAAGGAAAGCAAAAAGAAACTATGAAGTTCGCATAGCAGGGCAAGCAAAGACAAATCCTAAACGTTTTTTTCAGTTATATCTAACTAAGACTAGGAAAGGATAGGTACATTAAAAACTGAGACAGGTCAATAACGGATAATGACAAGGAGATGAGTAGTATTTTTTAACAAATATTTTATATCTGTATTTACTAAAGAAGAACTTAACAATATACCTTCAGCCGAACAAGTCTATGTGGGTGGGGATGAGGACAGGTTGACTAGTTTAGCATTTACCAGGTAGGATGTAACTAAACAATTAGTAAAACTAAAACCAAACAAATCCCCAGGGCCGGATGAGGTGTTTGCCAGGGTGCTTAAAGAATGCAAAGAGGAGCTTTCCGAGCCACTGTCTACCATATTTAATAAATCAATAGTTACGCAGAGCGCCAGAGTCATGGAAGGTAGCTAATGTGGTACCAATTTTAAGAAAGGAAATAGATCACTTGCGTCAAACTATCGGCCAATTAGCCTAACGTCTATTTTGGGAAAGTTACTTGAATCGATAACTGCAAATACAATTCGTCTTCATCTTGAAAAACATAAATTATTAAATGAGTCGCAACATGGTTTTACAAATGACCGTTCATGTTTAACAAATTTGCTATCTTTTTATTCCAGCATAGTTGAGGCAGTTGATAGTGGTAAGAATTGTGATGTTGTGTACGTTGACTTTAGCAAAGCTTTTGATACAGTGCCACATGAAAGACTAATTAAAAAAATAGAGGCTCATGGTATTGGGGGTGTTAAATTAAGTTGGATTAGGGCATGGCTATTCCAAAGGAAACAGAGAGTTAGTATAAATGGGGTTAAGTTAGAGTGGGATAATGTTGTTAGTGGAGTGCCTTACGGCTCTGTCCTGGGACCTCTGTTGTTTATAATATATATAAATGATTTAGATTCAGGTTTGAGTAGCAACATTTGCAAATTTGCAGATGATACAAAAATCGGAAGGGAAATTAACACGAAAGAAGACTCGCTATCACTTCAAGTTGATCTAAATAGGGTTTTAAAATGGTCAAAAGACTGGCAGATGCAGTTTAATGATAATAAATGTAAAGTTTTGAAGCTAGGTAATGATGATAGAGTTACAAGATACGAGCTAGATGGTGTTGTGATTGCGAAGTCAGATTTCGAAAGGGATCTGGGAGTTACGATTAGTAAGACTTTAAAACAAAAAGATCATTGCATGAATGTTCGTAATAAGGCAAATAAGACACTCGGATTTGTTAATCGAAGCGTTAGTAACAAGACACTTGGTGTGGTTCTTCAGCTATATCTTGCTCTGGTTAGGCCCCATTTAGATTATGCAGTTCAGTTTTGGTCGCCGTACTATAGAATGGGTATAAATTCACTTGAACGTGTCCAGCATAGGATGACTAAGTTAATTCCCCAAATTAGAAATCTTTCATATGAAGAAAGATTAATAAAGCTTAAATTGCATTCACTGGAAAGGCGAAGAGTTAGGGGTGACATGATAGAAGTTTACAAGAGGATGAATGGACATAACAAAGGGGGATATTAATAGGGTATTAAAAGTATCAACACAAGACAGAACACGAAACAATGGGTATAAATTGGATGAGTTTAGATGTAGGAAAGACTTGGGTAAATACTGGTTCGGTAACAAGGTTGATGATTTGTGGAACCAATTACCGCGTAACTTGGTGGAGGTGGGATCCCTCGATTGTTTGAAGCGAGGGTTTGACATGTGTATGAGTAGGATTGGGTGGTTATAAATAGGAGCTGCCTCGTATGGGCCAATAGGCCTTCTGCAGTTATGTATGTTCTTATGTTCTTAAATCGTTTATTTTATTTCTTAGACTTCTAGTGTTAGTGTAATATAACCTAAGTGAATTGTTATTTTGAGGCTCTTCTCTTTTCCTGATCATTTTGCCAATTCTTTTCTCCCACAACCATACTTTATTACCTCCTTCCTCCAAATCGGTTCCCATACCACTATCTACTAACAGTTTAAACCAAACAAACACCTCTAACCACAGGTTCAAACGAGTTCGCAACAACAACAACCCCAGCCCTCGATAGATGCACCCCATCGCGAGCATACATTTCATTTCTTCCATAGAAGTGTTCCCAGTTGCCTATGAAAGATATTGCATTTGATTTGCAATATCTTTCCAGCGGCAATTGCCCACCAGTGCCCTCGACATCCATTCAATTTCCCACTCCCTTTCTTGGAAGAATGCCACATATGATCGGGATTCCTCCTTGCTTCTAATTCAATGCTGTGTTTATACCTCTGAATCAGTTCCTCACTCCTAACTCGACCAACATCATTTCCACCCACGCTAATGCAAATAACGGGATTGTTCCCATTTCCAACCATAATATCATTCATTTTGTTATAATATCACCAATACCAGCTTCGGGATAGCAAACCCTTAACCTGTTCCCCCTATCTCTAGCACAAAACGTTCAATCCAAATACCTTATCTGGGAATCTCCCACAACTAAAGTTTGCTTAGGTACTTCCTTTACTCTCTGAGGGGCCTGCTCTTCGTTGCTTTCCCTTTTGCGTGATCCACAGTCTCACCACAGCACTCATCCTCCAATACGGCAAATGAATTGACGTTCTTAGGGCGTCTGTAGGCGGCTTCATCAATTTCTCTTAAGGCCCCTGCCCATTACAACTTTCCAAGACAAGGTCTTTTTACTACTGGTCTCCTCCTTCCTTCTTTTTTTGTTGTTGTTTCAGCTGCCGTACCTCCTCCCGTAGATAGTCCAACTCTGTCCTCAGAGCCCCAACCAGACTCATCAGTTCCTTCACCACAACTTCCATATTGTTATGATAATATAACTACACTCAGGAGCTCCGGCTAACACACCCTCTCACTGCGACTGTCTGCGCCTGCAGTATCGTCTATTGATACTGGTAATGCTCAAAGAGGGCCTCCACTTACGGGCTATTCATGGCTGTGCCACCATTTGGGTGGCTTAAACTTCATCAATCATCAATCAATCAATCTATTGATTAGTGGCCAGTATTATTCACACTATTGGGCAGTGCATTGGCATCAGTTCTCATTGACGAACGAGCACAAAGTAGAAGGATTTAAATCGTAATTTAAATAGTTATCTCATCCCTTCTATTCTTTGAATGTCAGTGACTGTGCTTCTGCTATGCTTAAGTGCCTCAAAAGCGGCCAAATTTCATGATACCTTAATTATAAAGGCAAAATTTGTGCTGAGTATACGCAAATTGACTGAGTATCTGCAAAAATTAAGAAAAGAAAACAGCATACACGTTACATTAAAGAAAACGAATTCATCGTTTCGGGGAGAATATTCTAGGGAGGCCAGCCGGTAACTGCAACAGCCCCATAAGTGCCATTATGTACTACATACGTAAGTATGGAAATTTACTTATTACATTTCGTATTAAAACGTACTGTCTATTCGGAGGATGGGTTGTGAAAAATAGATGGATAGAAAGGTGTATAGTACATTTGGAGGAAATATTAGGGCTGCTGTTAATACATTAAACAACTGACAGCTAGGTTGAAACGTGGAGTTGCAGAGTTAACACGTCGATGTTACAGGTACAAATAGGTGAATCCATATAGATGAATGTACACACAAGTGTTCATCCAAACAATGGGTGTTCTAAAAACAAACAAAAAGCAATTTCTTACGCCACCTGTGATATCAAGAACGCCATGGTCACCCCTACTCGTATCGCTGGTGGGGTCAATGAGCTCCTCTTTACATGTTTTCCCCTAGCTCCACTTACCTATCTGTGCACATTATATCTTCCCGCTGCTCTTACATCCTGTCGTTACTACTTTTAAACCTGATAATTAAAATTATTTCCTCAACCTCATGTTTACCAGCCTCATTACATGTGAATATTTTCTCACATCTGTGTGATTCATTTGTATTTCCATTATGAACCTGGGTTCACTCGCTCTCTCTCTTACCATATGAATTACACAGTACTTGTCCACCTCATCTATATCCGTCTTGTCTTTTTGCCATCTATTGTTTTTTTCAATCGTCCTTTTTGTGTTTGGAAGTGAGTGATTCATGCTACAAAACTGGTCTGACGTTGGTTGGGCATAGGGTTCTGATTAAATTAAAACACTTTCGCGCTTAGCGAATAATTATATATTATATTGATATATAATATAATATTAATCTATATATATATAGATATATCTCAATATATATATATCTATATCTAAATATATAATATATCTATATCTATATATATTATATAATCTATTATATATATATACTATATATATAATCTATATATATACTATATTCTATATATATATATCTATATATCTATATCTTGTGATGTGACGATAATCTCTTTCAAGAGAGATTGAGCCTGCTCTTTCCTACTTAACGTTACGTCGATTCTACAAGTACAAGATACTACATTCAAGATACGTCACCAGTAGCACAAAACGTTTTGACCAGGAGGCAAAACGTACCCAAAACCCCCCTTCACCCCCCTTCATGCCGGCTCGCCACCCGTCTTCAACCAGCCCACTACCCATTCCCAGCTTGCCTGCTCCTTGATGGTGACTCGCCGACCGCACACCTGCACACCGCACATCAGCGCCATCTACCTGAGTCGACGTCTGAGCCTGACCTGCTATCAACTTCAGATATTTTTTGTGCTCTTAGAGTTGACATCTCTCTCTGGCATACTAAGCTCTCTAGCTTTCGTATACTAAGGAAGGTCTCAGCCATAGCCAATATTCTCAGCACCATTGCACTATTTCACATTATAATATTTCAATCTATTGTGTTTTTTATATTTATCTTTGTCATTTTTGCATTATTCAGTTACCCGAGATTTGTCTTTATTTTCATTTATGTTTAAAGTAAATATATAAAGTTTAATTGTTCATTTTGTGTTGTTTACGTGTTTCTCCCTCTAACTTACCACAGAAAACAGGCAAGCAGTCTATCTTTTTTCTGTAAGTGTGACCAGGCATTGACACCTGCCATTGGAGGACTGCCGAATATCAACACTCCACACTATATATATATATATTATATATATATATATATATATATATATATATATATATATATATATATATATATATATTATATCTATATATATTAGTTCGAAGAGCAGTGCAAATTGCTGTTCAAGCCTTCTTGTCCTCTTCATTGGCATCAGACGACCTTGTGAAGGAAATTCTACCTGCCTACATATATCCGCTGGAAGGTGTACATAGTGCTCTGGCAGTATGGGTTCGAGTCACTTCTGGGGTGTGGAGTTTTTCAGTTGCTATATGCCTGGAGACCATTCAGGCTTGTTTGCATTTGTGTTGCTCACGAGGCCCCACAAAGTGAGGTGATTCAATAAAAAAACTATGCCCAAGATTACCATCAAATTGCCGTCGGGTTGATAGGCAAAAGCCCGGCTACCATCATCTTTGAATGGTCACTGACGGTCGAGTTCTAAGGTTTCCTATACACCAGTTGCATAATGCTCCTGGCAGTATGGGTTCGAGTCACAACTGGTCTGTGGTATTTTCAGCTGCATATATGTCTGGGGGACCATTCAGGATTGTTCATATATATATATATATATATATATATATATATATATATATATATATCTATATATATTATATATTATAAAATATACCGAAAATGGTGAAAAGGCGAAAAATATACCCAAATACAGTATAAGAGCCATGCTGGTGAGTTTAAGTTGTGTGGGTAAACTAAGTCTTTGAAAATGTAATAAGTTTTACGAAAAGCGTTCACGTGTCGCGTCAGACTAGAAAATAAAATGAATTTTGGAGAATTGATTTTTCATTTACCGTCAACAGTAAAGAAACATAAGGAAGATCGAGAAAATTCGTGTTAGTATTATTAATCTTACTTTTTCGGTCATATTTAATAATATTGTCTACAGGAAGACTGCTACCAAATATACTAATATTAAACGCACGACCAGCAGCAAGGAATCAAGCCTTCACGATAAAATATCGCCAAGATCTGATTCGTAATCAGATTTACAAGGCAGAAAATGAAATCAAAGACAACAAAACGGAACTACTTCATGCTACAAACGAATGGAGAACAGCAAAATCGACGAAAGTCTCCGTACTCGCATCGAACAACACCTCGACATCCTCACAGACCGACATCACCTCAGCACGGAACAAGGATAATCAAGAAACTAACAACGTTATATGGAGGACCTATGGCAATTCCACAACCAAGAGACGGCTTCCTGAACCTTGCAGGAATCAACCTCACTGAGGACCAAGTCACTCTCCTAAATCTGGGTATAAACTGTCACGTTATGTCCAGACCAAGTGCGTTGGCCCGGAAAGTGGAGTTGGAGATCCTGTTGGACGACATATTTGACCTCGAAGCACAAAAGAAGGTCACCACCAAAAGACACCTTACAAGCAGAACTTATTGCAGAAGGAGGAAAGAATCGAGGCAACTACAGAAGCACCATACTGTCCCCCGAGCTCAAAGCGGCAGCTAAGAGCCTTCGTGAGAACAAGGAGATAGTTGTCAGGAGAGGCGACAAGTCGCCAATATACGTCATTCTTAAGAAAGACGAATATCTGGCGAAAATGAACTCATACTCTCTGACCAAACTAAATTCCAAAGGGTAACGAAGGACACTACAGCCGAATTGAAAGCAAAGGTCAACAAATTGATTGAAACTGTGAATGCCAAGAAATCCGGACTCCACCTGCCAAAGATTATTGGGGAATATAAACCTGGATATGCGTATGGAAATGTCAAGACACATAAGCCTGGAAACCCACTTCGGCCAATCATCAGCCAGATACCCACACCCACGTACAGACTGGCGAAACGACTCAACGGCTTGCTGACTCCTTATGTCCCTTGCGCCTTCAGCCTGAAGTCTCCAAAGAATTTGTTGACTTACTGCGGGGAACACGGGCCACAGGGATAAGAGCCTCGTTGGACGTAGAATCACTGTTTACCAACGTACCTGTGGATGAAACAATCGGGATGATAGTGGACCGAGTGTATCGTGATCCGGCCTGTACTCCTCTTGACATACCAGAAAATATCCTGAGGAAACTACTCCAAGCTTGTACTAAAGAGGCACCCTTCTTGAGCCCGGATGGGCACATGTATAAGCAAGTAGATGGGGTCGCCATGGGTTCTCCCCTAGGTGTCCTGTTTGCGAACTTCTACATGGGTACTATCGAGAAAAAAGTCTTAGTCGACTTGAACTTGAAACCGGCCATATACTGCAGGTATGTTGACGACATTTTTACACAGGTACCTGATGTCAGACATCTGCAGGAGCTGAAGGAGGCATTTGAGCAGAATTCTGTGTTGCGTTTCACTTACGAGATGGAGAAGGATGGGAAGCTGCCCTTTCTAGATGTAACAGTCATGGAAAGGAGCGGAGGTTTCCACACTGCAGTCTACACTAAGGAAACGAACATAGGAATGTGCCTAAATGCCAACAGTGACTGCCCAGACAGGTACAAGAGGAGTGTTGTTAACGCTTATGTCGACCGTGCTCTCAGCCACAGCTCAGAATGGAAGCAAGTCGACGAAGAACTGTGTAGGGTAAGGCAGGTCCTAGTCAACAACGGCTTCTCCAATGGTTTCGCTGAAGACATCATAAGAAGGAAAGTGAAACGCCATGCAACCTCTGAAGAGACAACTAATACAACACCTATACCGCCTATTAGACTATTTTACAGGAACTTCTCCAAAGCTCATAAAACGGAGGAAAGGGTCCTGAAAGATATAGTTAATAGAAATGTTATCCCTACAGACAAAAATCAGAAGATACAACTGACGATTTACTATAAAACCAAGAAAACGGCAAGCCTACTCATGAGAAACTCTCCAGACACGGAGCAGAACGCTCTAAAAGAGACAAACGTCGTCTATGCCTTCAAATGCCTTCTTGGGGACTGTAAGCCCCAAAAAACTCAGTATATAGGCAAGGCAACAACATCTCTTTCCAGGCGTTTAACGATGCATAAGCAACAGTGCTCCATTAAGGAACATATATTCTCTTCCCACAACCAAACCATCACCAGAGAAATCTTAGCAAACAACACAGAAATCATTGATAGATACAGCGACAGCAGGCGGCTTGACATCTGCGAGGCACTACACATCAAGAAGTCAACACCAGCAATCAACAGCCAATTAACGCACAACTATATTCTACCCACTTCAAGACTCCGCTCCAATATAGAAACATCAAGAAATATGGGCCAATAGGCCTTTGCAGTTCTATCTTTTACCCAACTCCTGCAAATCTACACCCATTGTTCCGTGTTCTGTGATTTGTTGAAAGTATGTTTTTCACGCCACTATTGTATTACATCACCTCACCCAAATGCAGGTATAAGAGCCAATGCTGTTTCAGTCATAAGTTAAGTGTGAATAAACTAAAGTCTTTGAAAATGTAATAAGTTTTACGAAACGCGCTCAAGTGTCGCGTCAGAAGAGAAATAAAAATAAATTTTGGAGAATTGATTTTTCATTTACCGTCACCAGTAAAAAGAAACATAAGGAAAATCGAGAAAATTCGTGTTAGAATTATTAATCTTACTTTTTCGGTCATATATATAATATATATATATATATATATATATATATATATATATATATATATATATATATATATATATATATATATATATATATATATATATATATATATATATATATATATATATATATATATATTATATATATATATATATATATATATATATATATATATATATATATATATATATATATATATATATATATATATGAAAACTCACACCCCAGAAGTGACTCGAACCCATACTCCCAGGAGCAACGCAACTGGTATGTACAAGACGCCTTAAACCACTTGACCATCACGACCGGACATAATGAGGTGATAGCCGAAGCTATTTGAACCACCTCACCGCCGGCACTCGGATGGTTATCTTGGGCATAGCATTTTACCAAATCACCTCATTCTTTGGGGCACACGTGAGGAACACAAATGCGAACAAGCCTGAATGGTCCCCAGGACTATATGCGAATGAAAACTCACACCCCAGAAGTGACTCGAACCCATACTCCCAGGAGCAACGCAACTGGTATGTACAAGACGCCTTAAACCACTTGACCATCACGACCGGACATAATGAGGTGATAGCCGAAGCTATTTGAACCACCTCACCGCCGGCACTCGGATGGTTATCTTGGGCATAGCATTTTACCAAATCACCTCATTCTTTGGGGCACACGTGAGGAACACAAATGCGAACAAGCCTGAATGGTCCCCAGGACTATATGCGAATGAAAACTCACACCCCAGAAGTGACTCGAACCCATACTCCCAGGAGCAACGCAACTGGTATGTACAAGACGCCTTAAACCACTTGACCATCACGACCGGACATAATGAGGTGATAGCCGAAGCTATTTGAACCACCTCACCGCCGGCACTCGGATGGTTATCTTGGGCATAGCATTTTACCAAATCACCTCATTCTTTGGGGCACACGTGAGGAACACAAATGCGAACAAGCCTGAATGGTCCCCAGGACTATATGCGAATGAAAACTCACACCCCAGAAGTGACTCGAACCCATACTCCCAGGAGCAACGCAACTGGTATGTACAAGACGCCTTAAACCACTTGACCATCACGACCGGACATAATGAGGTGATAGCCGAAGCTATTTGAACCACCTCACCGCCGGCACTCGGATGGTTATCTTGGGCATAGCATTTTACCAAATCACCTCATTCTTTGGGGCACACGTGAGGAACACAAATGCGAACAAGCCTGAATGGTCCCCAGGACTATATGCGAATGAAAACTCACACCCCAGAAGTGACTCGAACCCATACTCCCAGGAGCAACGCAACTGGTATGTACAAGACGCCTTAAACCACTTGACCATCACGACCGGACATAATGAGGTGATAGCCGAAGCTATTTGAACCACCTCACCGCCGGCACTCGGATGGTTATCTTGGGCATAGCATTTTACCAAATCACCTCATTCTTTGGGGCACACGTGAGGAACACAAATGCGAACAAGCCTGAATGGTCCCCAGGACTATATGCGAATGAAAACTCACACCCCAGAAGTGACTCGAACCCATACTCCCAGGAGCAACGCAACTGGTATGTACAAGACGCCTTAAACCACTTGACCATCACGACCGGACATAATGAGGTGATAGCCGAAGCTATTTGAACCACCTCACCGCCGGCACTCGGATGGTTATCTTGGGCATAGCATTTTACCAAATCACCTCATTCTTTGGGGCACACGTGAGGAACACAAATGCGAACAAGCCTGAATGGTCCCCAGGACTATATGCGAATGAAAACTCACACCCCAGAAGTGACTCGAACCCATACTCCCAGGAGCAACGCAACTGGTATGTACAAGACGCCTTAAACCACTTGACCATCACGACCGGACATAATGAGATGAGCTTTTTGCCCCATCCCAATTAATAGTGTGATCACACAAACTTGTATGTAGATACAAAGCATTAGACGTTTGGGCAGTTCTTATACTCTAAGCATGTTGGGACATACGCAATTGTAAGGATTTTCCTGTTTGTCCAAGGTACACAGACTCACAATCATTGCAGGGAATCGAATGCACACAACCTGCTGTACCAGGGGAGTTTTTTTATTAAATTAGACTTGATCGTATTATTAGTGAACACCAAATTGATATTAAGGTTCTTAAAAACTGGGGAAAGTTTCTCAAATCCCATCGCATAAGGTACCACCAATGAGTTTCTACTTTCTGGTTTCGCTTAGGAAACATTATTATAAAACGTACGTTTAGCATTCCCAAACGAACAATCCAAAAACATCTTAGGGTACTGTAAACTCTTCCCAATTTCATATATTTTAGCTATCTCTTCATCAAAAAACTCATAGCTGCATACCCTCAAAGCTCG
>WNGS01169363.1:7966-18118 GCA_020271785.1 Procambarus virginalis
AACAGATGCTTTTTCACCCACAGGGTTGTAAATCCGTCGAACCGCCTACCCGCCGAAGCTGTAAATGCCAAAACGCTGTTAAATTTTAAAGTCCAACTGGGAAAGATCAATGCAAAGGTGGGGGAGACTTTCGACAAGCCACCGGCTTTCTGTCCTCGTCAAGGCCACTAATGTTAGCGGGCCGCAGGTAAATTCATGTAATTTCGTCACATTTCGCCTGACCAAGTGTTGTTGTAACTCGCTGCAGACCTCGGTCAGCTGAATTCTGAGTCTCCGTTGGTCTCTCTGGGGCTCGAACCATTACTGGCCTTGATGTTGCCTTTTAAATGACTCGTGAATATAAACGGGCGCGTTTCATAAGGTTTGGCAGGACCAAAGAAACTGGAGGTGAAAGACCAGAGGAGGTAGAGAAGGAGGCCGGAGAGGAGGGCACCGAGGCCAGTGACGACACACGAGGCCACCAACAACACCGGCAACATGTTGTTGACTTCCAGACACGACAGCTTCGGGTACCTCAACATGCGCACCCAGGTGGGGCCGCTCTTCACACACTCACAGAACGTCACGTTCAACACATCCTCCGCCCTCGCTGTTGGGAATGGCTGTCCCTCGTCAGGAGGGTGGCTGACCGGCAGGTCCCGGGGCTCCCGACCGCTTCCTTCTGCCTCGTCTTCGTCGTCCTCGCCGCCCGATAGATGGTGCCTCGGTAGCTCTTTTAAGGGTATTTGGGTAGTGAGGGAGTGTTGCGTTGCGGGTAGTGGGGCGTGGTGGTAGTGGGCGGTAGGTAGTGGACGTGGGAGGGTGGCGTGGCGCGGGTGGCAGGTCATGGCAGCCAGCTGGGCGAGGTGTAGGGCAGTGAAGATACACACACACAGGCAGGTGACTACACTCACGCAACACAGCGCCATCAATACTCCCTGCGGGGAATGGAGAAACTATACTTATAATCGCTGTAAGGATGAGCTACATGATATCTTACCCATAAACCCTACAGGTAAAACGCCTACCTTTCCAGAATTGTGACCCAAATAGATATAAACAATTTAAGTAAGTAATTATCAAAAGAAGGCACCAAACCGGGAAGGCTAGGTAGCACCATCAAATGTGCGGAATAATCAGAGGGGCGCTAAATATCACCAAGGATGCCAATACGAGAACAAAAACTCATAAGGCTAACGATATCAGAAGTATCCAAGTCACCAAGAATTCTATTGAGGGACAGGCGACCGCGAGGGGCGGTCGGGACCAAGCAACGCTCCCAGTTAGACTCGGGGGTATAGGTATTCGCAAGGCGACACAGTTAACATTGCCGGCATTCTTATCCTCGACCAGTGCTACAAGCGAATTAGTGAATGAAATACTACCAGAATACCTAAGGAACTCCATTGGGATTCGTGATCCCAAATTTGTGGAAGGAGCTGGTCAGTGGGACACATGGCAATTCACACACACTACCAACTTTTCCAAACGACGGCAGACCAAATGGGATAGCCCCATAGTGGTGAATATCGCCAAAGCATTGCTGGAGGCAGCTTTGAAGCAGGACAGAGCACGTCTCCTAGCTGTGCAAGCCCCCCATGCCGGGGACTTCCTGTTGGCAATCCCTAATTCCACCTTGGGCACTCACCTGGACCATCAGGTCCTAAGTATTGGTGTTGCTCTGCGCCTTGCCGCCCCTATCTCCACCGAACACCGGAGTATTTGCGACCATGCACGGGCAGACCACTACGGCAGCCATGGTCTCATCTGTCGAATGACACAGGGAAAGATTGCCAGACATGAAGCAGTCAATGACATCAAGAGAAGTTTGTCTCCAACTGGGTGTCCAGCACAAAGGGAACCTCAGTTGTGCAGACCTGACAACAGCCAAAAATGCCTGGATGGAGTCACCCTGCAGCCATGGAGGCAAGGTAAACAGGTCGTATGGGATTACACGTGTGCGTCTGCATTGGCTATAAGGTACATCTACCTTATAGCACAGTTGAGAGAGGCGGGGCGGCCACCTTCAAAGAGACCCAGAAAACCAACAAGTACAGGGACCTAGAACATAGTTACAGGTTCGTGCCGATAGGCTCCGAGACTCTGGGCGCGTGGTGTAAATGTGCACTTAAGTTCCTAAGGGAGGAGGGTGAGGACCTCATTGGGAAAACTAGAGATTCAAGAGCGGCCAATTTCATGTTCCAGCTCCTCAGTGTCGCAGTTCAGAGGGGAAATGCGAGCTGTATCTTGGGTACACACCCGACCTCCGAAGAGCTGGACGTGGTCAAGTGGACAATCCACTTGAGATTGGTCCAGGACG
This sequence comes from Procambarus virginalis, assembly GCA_020271785.1. Classification (NCBI taxonomy): domain Eukaryota; kingdom Metazoa; phylum Arthropoda; class Malacostraca; order Decapoda; family Cambaridae; genus Procambarus; species Procambarus virginalis. Next base: position 10,266 of record WNGS01169363.1, read on the forward strand.
GACCGAAACGTCATCGTCCTTTCACCTTCTGGTGTGTGGTCTGGTCAACATTCTTCAGCCACGTTATTGTGACTCATCTCCTGCATTCTATATATTATATATATATATATATATATATATATATATATATATATATATATATATATATATATATATATATATATATATATATATATATATATATATATATATATATATATATATATATGGGATCGAGCGGGATCGCCCCATTGCCGACCAAGAAACTGCGACTTTGCTAGAAGCTGCGACAACACCACATGACACTGCCCGACTTAGAGCGGTAGCAGCTCCCCATGCAGGTGATTTCCTATTAGCAATCCCAATGTCAGCAACCGGCACCCGTCTCACACCACAGGTCCTCCGAATTGCCGTGGCTCTCCGTCTCGCTGCCCCAATCCACACCGAATACAGGTGTATTTGCGGCGAGGCAGAGGCCGACAGGTATGGACGGCATGGCCTTCTCTGCCAGAGGACAGGAGGATGGCATGCAAGACACGGCGAGGTCAATGACATTATTAAGAGAAGCCTTACCACAGCCGGCTGTCCAGCAGAGAGAGAGCCCCGCTACCTAATGTCCCGCAACTCTAATGAGCATGTCGGTCGCCCAGATGGAATCACGGTGAACCCCTGGAAGAATGGTAGACAGTTGGTGTGGGACTACACTTGCGTCTCAACTATAGCCAATACCTATTGACTTCAGTGCTACTCAAGCAGAGGAGCTGCCAATCACCGGGAGCGGCCAAGTCACGTAAATACAGAGACCTTGAGCACCACTACAATTTTGTCCCATTGCCTCAGAGACACTTGGTGCCTGGGGTAAAAGTGCTGCTAGCTTTTTGAAGGAGTTGGGGCTAGCGCTAATCGAAACAACTAGAGACCCTAGGGCTGCCAGTTTTCTTTTTCAGCGCCTTAGTGTGGCAATCCAGAGAGGAAATGCTCACTGCATCCATGGTTCCTGCCACCATCTGAGGAGCTTGAGGAGCTATTCAACTTGTGACAAGCAGCCTTGTACCTGCATGTAATCAATATTGTAACTTTTTTTGTGTAATGACATTTTCAAATAAAGTAGATAAATATACACACATACCAAAAGAATAGGGGTGGTAGGAGAAAAATATCAAAGTGTTCAGTGAGGATCCACAAGGTCTTCTCTGAGTACTATTTATTTTCTTCTCCGAGGCTATGGTCCCTACACTTGCACCAGAGGTGGTACCCTCTTCNGGGTACTGTGGGTTACATCCTTGGCATGTGAATGCATCACACATGTGTAGTAGATATAATAGAGAACATTAGGTTCGCGAGTCAGCACATTAGAAAAATGGGACCCAAAACCTAAGGCTTGATCCTGCAGACCAAATAGTAAATACGTAATATCTTCAGATTGGGGGTTAACAATACCTAAGCTACTATCCTTTTGAGATGTATTTCTTCTTGTCTCATAAACATACTGAACTTGAATCTCCAGATTGAAGGCAAAGACATTGACAACAGCCACTCACTAACTGACATTTTGCATACCAAATTATTTTGTATTAAATTCTAATGATTATACTAGACATAATAAAAGTTGAATATACTCCCTTGAGGGAAAACTTGTAGGGTCAATACTCTAGCCGCCTCCTCCGTCACACACCACTCACCACAGCGGCCACGTCCTCCAAGCGGATGCAGGAGACGGCTGAGGTGGGGACGGAGCCAGCAGATTGTTGTGGGCAGCTAATACACTAGTGCGGCGTCCACAGTCCCATCTCACTCCCCTCACGTGACCTACAAGAAACATCGTGCTGTACTTTATTATATAATAACAATATATGTCAACCATTCATATGTATGAATAATTGAATATATTAGTGTTGCCAGGAGCTTCATATACCTGCTGCTATCCTCACTGTCCCAGGTCGTTCTGCTAACTTTTCCCACCGTCAAGAAATGCCGTACTAAAGTGGCCTTATCCTAACTTAATAAAACATCGAGCATCACAAAGCGCTACCATTTTCTACTACGACTTTTTGCCGTCGCATTTTTTTCTACCTAGGGCATGAAGTGTCGTTATACAAAATGGCAGAGACTCGCGATTTTGACATTCTGTCCCGTTTTCGGGTCCTCTAGTAGGTTAAGATAAGGGCTCCTTAGCCAAGAGTTTGTTTACGTTGGAAACCTTAGGAGGACGGGGTCTGTAAATATTGGTTTCGGCTGACTTTGAAATATGTATCAATATGTAGAGATGGTACACAACAAAGTTGACTTTTGTATTATTGAATTTGGACAAACCAGAAACCATACCATAATATAAGACTAACTGACCTTGCAATCCTCAGCCACATACGCTTAACTCGCGGCCCGTTCATGGAACAACGCCCTCCTCCTCATTCTCCAAAATGCATTGTATCACTTAATAGTCGTTCACCTCCTTGTAGAATGTCACAATCTTCATGATGATCATATATCTTGCTCTCCTCGTGTCTCTCCCAGTCGCTTCTCCCTCGATAGAATATTTCATGAAACCAAAAACCTTTCATGTCACTCGCCTTATGTCCTTTGGTTCTCATATCGGCATCCAGTGTGATAGAGACTTTTTGAATACCCAGCAATACTTTGCTACATACACTTCCCTGCTTAGCACCCTCTTAATGTAGTTAGTTTAGGTCATTTATTATGCACCCCATACCCATCTTGTGGGTGGTAGTGGAAAGGGTTACAAAGGCACATAATGGGCTCAGGGACTGAACCCCACAATTCATTTAGCTAAGCAAATTACAATCTTGATGAGCTAGTTTCAAAAATTTAGTTAGTCGTCACATAATAAATGGGTTCGAGATCGACCACAAGTACAGTTTCTAAATTAAGCAACTGACATGTGTGGAGAGCTAGTGTCACAATTGATATGTTTGTCCTGCACACCGAGCCCCCATCCAGTGGGCAGCGGCGGATAGGTTACAATCACTCAGTTACTTCCTACAGTTAGCAAACTGACCCCTAGACACAATCCAATCCTTTCAGACACCCTCTCCTCTGGTCACGAACGCTTTGCTGATATAATAATTTATATTAAATTTTGTAACTAGCTTATCAAGACTGTAACTTGCTTAGCTAAATGAATTTCGGGTTCAATCCCGAAGATGATTATGTGATTCTGTAACCCTTTCCAATAACAGCCAAGGTGGGTATAGGGTGCATAATAAATGCACTAAACTAACTAGACTTTCCTCTGAACTCCATGCACTTTACCTTACTATGCTTGACCCCTCAGTTCCAAAAGCTGACGACACTTTTCACGCACCTAAAAATTTAATATTTTTCGTTAGTATACATATTCCTGAACCATATTTTGGAGCCAAATTCTGGCTCACTGCTCCTATTCGCAGTTTGAAATTCCGACTTTTTATACCGAAATAGGCCAATTACTGAAAGCGGCAGTGTGTCACATTTTGCTCAAACCCCCCTGCAGTTTTCAAAATATTCCAAACATCCCAAATTCGATATTTGAGCCATATTTTGGAGCCAAATTCTGGCTCTCTGCACCTATTCGCAGTTTGAAATTCCGACTTTTTATACCGAAAGTAGGCAAATTACTGAAAGCGGCAGTGGGTCACATTTTGACCCAACCCTCCTGCAGTTTTCAAAATAACCCAAACATCCCAAATTCGATACTTGAACCATATTTTGGACCAAATTATGGCTCTCTGCACCTATTCGCAGTTTGAAATTCCTAATTTTATACCGAAAATAAGCAAATTACTGAAAGCGGCAGTGGGTCACATTTTGCCCAAACCCCCCTGTAGTTTTCAAAATATCCCAACATTCCAAATTCGATACCCGAGCCATATTTTGGAGCCAAATTCTGGCTCTCTGCACCTATTCGCAGTTTGAAATTCCAACTTTCTATACCGAAAATAAGCCAATTACTGAAAGCGGCAGTGGGTCACATTTTGCCCAAACCCCCCTGTAGTTTTCAAAATATCCCAAACATCCCAAATTCGATACCTGAGCCATATTTTGGAGCCAAATTCTGGTTCTCTGCACGTATTCGCAGTTTGAAATTCCGACTTTTTATACCGAAAGTAGGCCAATTACTGAAAGCGGAAGTGGGTCACATTTTGCCAAAACACCCCTGCAGTTTTCAAAATATCCCAAACATCCCAAATTCGATACCTGAGCCATATTTTGGAGCAAAATTCTGGCTCTCTGCACCTATTCGCAGTTTGAAATTCCGACTTTTTATACCGAAAGTAGGCCAATTACTGAAAGCGGCAGTGGGTCACATTTTGCCCAAACCCCCCTGCAGTTTTCAAAATATCCCAAACATCCCAAATTCGATACCCGAGCCATATTTTGGAGCCAAATTCTGGCTCTCTGCACCTATTCGCAGTTTGAAATTCCGACTTTTCATACCGAAAATAGGCCAATTACTGTAAGAGGCAGTGAGTTACATTTTGCCCAAACCCCCCCTGCAGTTTTCAAAATATCCTAACATCCAAAATTCGATACCCGAGCCATATTTTGGAGCCAAATTCTGGCTCTCTGCACCTATTCGCAGTTTGAAATTCCGACTTTTTATACCGAAAATAGGCCAATTACTGAAAGCGGCAGTGGGTACATTTTGCCCAAACCCCCCTGCAGTTTTCAAAATATCTAAAACATCCCAAATTCGATACCTGAGCCATATTTTGGAACCAAATTCTGGCTCTCTGCACCTATTTGCAGTTTGAAATTCCGACTTTTTATACCAAAGTAGGCCAATTACTTGAAGCGGCAGTGGGTCACATTTTGCCCAAACCCCCTGCAGTTTTCAAAATATCCCAAACATCCCAAATTCGATACTTGAGCCATTTTTTGGAGCCAAATTCTGGCTCTCTGCACCTATTCGCAGTTTGAAATTCCGACTATTTATACCGAAAATAAGCCAATTACTGAAAGCGGTAGTGGGTCACATTTTGCCCAAACCCCCCTGCAATTTACAAAATATCACAAACATCCCAAATTCGATACCTGAGCCATATTTTGGAGCCAAATTCTGGCTCTCTGCACCTATTCGCAGTTTGAAATTCCGACTTTTTATACCGAAAATAGGCCAATTACTGTAATAGGCAGTGGGTTACATTTTGCCCAAACCCCCCTGCAGTTTTCAAAATATCCCAAACATTCCAAATCCGATACCTGAGCCAAATTTTGGAGCCAAATTCTGGCTCTCTGTACGTATTCGCAGTTTGAAATTACGACTTTTTATACCGAAAATATGCCAATTACTGAAAGCGGCGGTGGGTCACTTTTTGCCCAACCCCCCTGCAGCTTTCAAAGTATCCCAAACATCCCAAATCCGATACCTGAGCCATATTTTGGAGCCAAATTCTGGCTCTCTGTACGTATTCGGTGTTTGAAATTCCGACTTTTTATATCGAAAATATGCGATTTACTGAAAGCGGCGGTGGGTCACATTTTGCCCAAACCCCCCTGTAGTTTTCAAAATATCCAAACATCCCAAATTCGATACCTGAGCCACATTTTGGAGCCAAAATCTGGCTCTCTGCACGTATTCGCAGTTTGAAATTCCGACTTTTTATACCGATAATATGCCAATTACTGAAAGCGGCGTTGGGTAACATTTTGCCCAACACTCCCCTGCAGTTTTCAAAATATCCCAAGCATCCCAAATTCGACGCCAGAGTCACATTTTGGAGCCAAAATCTGGGTCCCTGCACGTATACGCAGTTTGAAATTCCGACTTTTTATACAGAAAATTTGCCAATTACTGAAAGCGGCGGGAATCCTGCTTGAAATGCTGCTTGAATCCCCTTGAAATCCTACTAAAAATCCCCTAGAAATCACACTAGAAATCCTAGGAATCCCATAGAAATACTACTAGAATTCCTACTAGAAATCACCTAGAAATCCTACTAAAAATCCACTTGAAATCTCTCCCCCATACTCCACCCACTCTCCTCTATACTCCCCCATACTCTCCCAATCTCCCCATACCCCCCCACCCCTCCGTGGTGCCTGCTTGCCGTGGTGAGGGGCTCACGTACACCTCCCTGGGACTGGTGTGGGTTGCCTGTGCCCCTCTTTGGTTGGTGTACGTGCTGAAAGGCACCACGTAGGGGCACCATTCCGTAGATGCCTCTGTCACCTTTAACCCACTCGTCTTGGTACCCGTGTCGTTGCTGCTGCTCCTCAGGATGCGGCCACCCGCTTGGCCCCCTTATCCTGCTTTAGCGAGACCCTTTCGGGTCTCGAAGAACGCTCGGTTGAATGCCAGTGTTGGCACTGTTCTCCTCCCACACCATGTTGCGACCGGTGTTAGGGACCTCAAGGACTGCCACGAGGATATCAGGCATATCCTCGAGGCCCAGGGTCATTCTATCCTCCAGGTGGATACGTTTACTCGTCCCCCTCGTGGTCATCGCCGTCTGCCTCTTCGGGTTGTGAAGGTTACCTTTGATGATAGGACCCTTCCGCCCTCTGTCCTTCTTGCTGGTGCCAGATGCTCCATTCAGGAGTATATTCCATCTTCTCGGCTCTGCGGTAAGTGTTGGAGGTTTGGGCATGGTGCCCTCAAATGCTCTAATCCTGTCTCTCTCTGTCCCTTGTGCGGAGGCGAGGGTCACTAAGCTGGAGTGCACTTCTCCCCAGGCCCGCTGCCTCAATTGCGGTGAGGCCCACCCTACCTTCTCCCGTACGTGTATTCGTTACAAACTTGAGGCGGCTGTCCTCAACTTGAAGCACCGGGACCGTTTGTCTTTTCCTGAGGCTCGGCGCCAAGTTCATCGTCTCCCCTCTTTCGCTGGCGTCTCCTATGCTCGCGTTGTGCGCTCTTCGTCTCCTCGTCCTTCCCACCTTCCTCAGTCTCGCAACCGTTTCCAAGCCTTAGACCTGGACATGTCCACCACCACCACCACCACCACTGTTTCTCTCCATTCTGTCCCAGAGGGTCCCTTTCCTCGTTCTCTGTCTCGGGCTCTCCTTCTTTCTACCCAGGCTGTCCCGTTTCCTATGTCTTCTTTCTCCTCTCCCTCTGTTCCTCCTTCCCGTCCTTCTCCTCCGTCTCTTGGCTCTCCACGCCGCCTGTCTGTGCGGGCAGATGTCCATCGCTCTCCTGGTGGTCGTGTTGTTCGCTCTCGCTCTTCTTCTACGCTGGAGTCTGTTGCCCAGTACTTTGCTGCTGGGACGCCTGAGTCAGAAGCGGAAACCTGGCTCCTCTCCTCCTTCCTCCCCAGTCGGTAAGAAGGCTTCGCTTTCTTCACCCCTATCTCTGATTCTATCGTTCCTTCCCCTCCCACTTCGGTGGTGGAACCCCCTGTTCCTACTGTGGAGGTTTCTATAACCCCCGGTTCCATCTCGGTCACTGCCCTCGCTGAGGTGCACTCCCCTCTTTCTGCCCCTCCTCCCGTTCCTTCCCCTCCTCCAGGCCCTGCTCGTTCACCTCTGGTCTGTTCTGCTTCTTTCCCTCCTTCTTTACTCAGTTTACCCATGCCCCCTAACCCTGACTTCGCTGACCCTGACCCTTTGCTTTTTTAACGTGCTGTGTTCCTTCTTCACCTTTGTTTCTTCCTTGCTCTCGGTTGCTCTTCTCTCTCTCTTTGCCGATGTCTATTCTTCAATGGAACATCCGTGGATATTACGCCAATTTCCTTGACTGCCAACTTCTCATTTCACAATTTTCGCCCCTCTGTGTCTGTCTCCAGGAGCGATTCCAGTAGGATTCCTAGTATTTCTAGTAGGATTTCTAGGGGATTCCCAGGAGTCTTAGTAGGATTTTAGGTGATTTCTAGTAGAATTCCTAGTTGGATTTCTAGCAGGATTCCTAGTTGAATTTCTAGTAGGATTTCTAGGTG
>WNGS01169364.1:0-11479 GCA_020271785.1 Procambarus virginalis
GCTAGTGTGAAGGGCCAGTGTAATTGGCCAGTGTGATGGGGCTTTGTGATGGGCCGGTGTGATATGCGCTGCTGTGATGGGCCAGTGTGATTGAGCGGTGTGACGGAGTGGTGTTAAAGGCGGTATGAAGGGCTTGTTGGGTATCTGGGGCTTGAACTCAGAATAAATTAATTTTTATTATTGTATTGAAATAATCGAAGGACCACCCGCTTTTGAGAAAAGAGGGAAAACAAATAAAATTGATCATTAGAATGACACCAGAGAACCAGTGTCTATGGAAACTCATTCAATGAATATTCACTTGAAATAATGAAGACTGTAATTATTAATTAAAGCCAAAGCCTCAAATATCAACATTGGGGGGTTATTTCTAGAAGTTCATATATATCTAGGAACCAGTGTGGTTCGTCACTAGTTCATTATGGTATTAGTAATATGGTAAATCTAACTACAATATATTCAAATATATGGTAATCAAATTATATTATAATCATTAATCATTGAGCATAAATATTGAGCACAGTTAAAATAAACATTAATTACAGAAGCAATAATTAAATTGAATAAATTTATAAGAAAAATGTGTCTTAGCTGTAAGACGATTTCTAACGCCAGTTCATCATTCGTCCTCGTGGTCACGGAATCCCCATAGAGAAATAACTCGAGGTAAATAACACGATTGATGAGAATCTTGCTGGCGTCTCAAATACACGCTGTAATACAAGAAACATAAAGTAGCAATTGACTAGGCTACAACTTATGTTCAGATATTCATGAAACTGAGATGGGTAAAAACATTACTAACGTGGTATTATGGATGTCATTCTTCATGACGACAAACTACTCACTAAGGTACTATCTACTTTGATGCATCAAAAAATAATACTTAGGAGCGTAACTGAGGACTAAGGTCTGCCGAAATGTGCGTCTGCTGGACCCAATGTTCACTGCTGTGCACACTTAATTATGGGTCTTGGTATTAATTGTAGACGCTCTATTCACTGCTGAGGCACTATAGAACACAGGCAAGTAAATTCCACTTATTAACTGGGTATCAACGTAATTCTTGTCGATAAGAATTCCCAGCAAAGCCATGTGCTTCTCCCATGCTGCTTCGTGCGCGTGCCTTGTTGTTGTAATGGCGTCGCTGCCCTCCCTCTCCCCGCTCTCGCATTCACCACGGAAATTATTAAACATGAATTATTCTTTTCCGCGCAATATGGATGAAATGCGATAATATGAACTGGGTTGAAATTATAGGGAATTAATAATTATAATATTCTCGATAAATGATCTCTAGCGAGAAATGGAGATATTTATACTTCTCCAGAGCATTCGATCGTAACAGAATAAAAACTGTTACTGAATAATTTCAATTAATAACTCTTGATTTACATTATCAGGAGTAATATTATCAGCAATATGCTCAGATTAATTTATATTAACACTACAGTTAGTGATGTTAAGAGCTACTGCAATTAGTAAGTTAATAGTAATTTATCATAATATATAATGGATGATAAGTGTTGGAAATTTCCAACATAACTCCGGGGGGAGAAAACTCGGGTCGCAGTGCCATGTTGAGTACTGACGTACCTATCCCGAAGTTAGTATGTTAGTATGTTAGTTGTTAGTACACCACCACGGATGTCCCGTAAATGTCAAGGACATACAAGAATTTAAGACATGAAAATTTAATGTCATAATTAATAGTTTACACATTTAATGATTGAATCATACAATTCAAGTAACTGAGACTCTACTGTGAGGTGAATGTCTGGGTCATTGTGACTTGTAGCTGATTGGTTACTAGACATCACAACACAGTATCATCATGATCACTCAATTGGATGAAAAATTATTTGCTCTTAGTCAGAGCTATAATAGGCTTGTAGTTTCCTTTTACATTGTTGAGCAGCTGCTCTAGTGGGGCGGTGCTCGGTGGATCAGAATTGTTGTCCTCGGAAACTGTTGAAGCTGGTTCTGATAAACACTCTCGTTCTGCTAATTCGAGAGGTACCAACTTCTCTAATGTCTTTAGAGTAGTAGTGCCTTTGCACAAAACTCGTACTACTCTCAGGATACCTTGGTGATCTGGGTGGATTGCAACAATTTTGCCTATAGGCCATTCTGACCTTGGTCCATCACTGTCAACTAATACTAGGTCTCCTGGTTTAAGCTGTACTTTATTATAGGGGCTCGAAGCTCCATAGTGGTACTCTCGTAGAGCGGTGAGGTACTCTCGAGTCCACACCTCATTCCACCTTTCAATTACTCTAGAGAGATGTTGGTAACTTTGTACTAAGTCACTCCTGGTTACATAGGAAGGATCGACGGGTCCTCTTCTGCCAAAGGTATCAGAGGGCTCAGCAGGCCTCCATGTATTAAATGCGAGGGACTCAAGGCTCTCTCTGTGAGAAATCATCTGATAGATAAGTTAATGGGCGATTGTTGACTCGCGCCTCAATTTCCACGACGAGTGTTTGGAGTTCTGAGTAACTAATTTTCTGTCGATGCAAGGTCTTCCTTAAACACTTCTTGACAGTCCCTATCATTCGTTCGTAGACCCACCTTGCCAGNCGTCACCAGATGACCAATGCGGGCTTTAGCAGTTCTACTGTATATGTACTGTATTGATGTTATTATTAAAAAATGGCTAGACTAGCATCCCCACCTAACCTAATCAGAGGTTTAAGAATATACATTTTAATCATCCACAACTGTAATTATATTCAGTAATAAGTGCAAAAGTAAAACAGAAACCCAAATGTCGTACTGCAATTTAAGCAGAATCGTACATCTGGCAGCATAGCAGGTAAGATGAACATTAGAATAAAGGCAACTGCAGAAGTCCTATTGGCCCATACGAGGCAGCTCCTAATATTTTCACCCAATCTCATTCATATTCATGTCCACTTATGCTTAAAACAACCAAGGGATCTCACTAAAGTAATAGTTTACAATAATAGTTTTAATAAATAGCTCTCATTCTAGTTTTTTACACAACAGCAATTATGAAACCCTATAGCTAGATATCGTACTATAATCCACAAGTAGTTACCACACATCTGGCAGCACAGCGGATTAGTACCTGTGTTCATAGGCTAGTCAACTGTCCTCACCTCCATCAAGTAGCTATCCAAATGTCGCGCCTCAATTCATCCATCTAGCAACTCAGCTGGATGCTAACACACTATATTCATAGGCTAATCATTTCTACACCTCAAAAAAATCCTAGTCTTGCTACGCAAATCAGGTAACTTGTTTCTAAACAAACAGTTACAAATACAAGCATACATACCTACACATACTTCACAAACCATACATTCATAGAGAATAGCCTAGTTTTTGCCACCATTTCCCCATTAATCAGATGTAATTTATGCCATACACAGAAATACAGCATTTACACACCCAATATGCCATTTATGCACAAAATATATTATTTACACTCAAAATATACCATCACACAAAAATGTCATTTATAGACAAAAATATGTCATTTACATACAAAATATGTCAGTTGCACACAAAAATATACCATTTACACAATATTGCATGTACACTCAGAGTATGACATTTACACGAAGTATGGTATTTGCACAAATATATCAAAATGCTTATGCATTTAGACAATCAAAATGCACTTTCACTAAATTACACAATTTCACAAACATAATTTTCACAAAATACCCACACATTGTCTCATAAACCAAAATACACTTACACCATGAAGATATATTTTTTCAGATTACAGAGCTTACACAAAATACACAATTTGCACACAAAAAATACAGTTGCACGGCCCCACTTCAACAATTTAAAAAACACAACTTGCATAAATGTACTATTATCACAAAAATTATTATAAAACATGGACAATTGTTACACAATTTGTGTAATTATTATACATCTTTGCACAATTAATACAAGAAAACTTGCTATATAATTACTCAACTTGCACAATGACAATCAATACACAAAGGTATAAGTAAACAACTCGTCCATATGCAATTACACAACATGCGCAATTAATACACAACTTTCACAAATGTTGCACATCTTTCATATTATTACACAACTTGCACAAATACATATCTAGCACAAATACGTACAATACATAACTACCCCAAATATGAAAATACACAACCAGCACAAATACACGATTTACACACAAATACAATTACGACATTTACACAATTAATACACAACTTGCTCAAAAATAAATCAATACACAATTACAAAATATGAACAAATACATAACTAGCACATACTCATTAAATACACATTTCCACAAATACACATACAAAATATATACAATTAATACACAACTTGCACAAAACAATACACATTTATGGAAATGTAATCAATAATCATACAACTTTGCAAATACATAACCTACACAAGTATATTAATTGTGCTATATATGTACAAATACAAAACACCCAACTAGGTCAAACAATACACAATTTGCACGATATTTTCTAGGTATTTTATGACATTAATTAAAATATGCTGAGTTTAACCAACTCCCAAAAGTCCGAATTTCGCATATAAAATGGTACATATAACTTCCTATGAGCTCAATATAAAACACATTCATTGCCATTAATATTTCAACATTATTAGTGCTAAACTATTCATCTAACATATGTCCATTGTTTTTAATGTCTTATTAATACCTTCCTTGTTACATCCTCTCCAATCAGGCCACCCATATTATTTATGCAAACCATCTAACAGACTTATTTGTTCTAGCATTAGTTATGTTAGGGCAGGTGGGGTTAGGTGAAGTCAGTATTTTCTATGATAATTTTAAACAAATTTGTTATATCTTATCAAAATGCATCCTATTAAAACCTAACATCTAAATCTATAAAAATCAAAAAATATATTATACTACACAAATTTAAACTAAATTCACCTAGCAAAGCTAACTAACTAAATATGAGCATCCCATATCCAAACATACAAGCCTATGTCGCCTCTGTCCATACATTACATGAGTTGGTCATATAGCTCGAACCTCAAATAGGAAATTTACACTATTTCATAAACATGCTAGTTCATTAGCCCTAAGATATTATATAACCATCCCTACACGACCTCACCTAACCTGACCTAGCATATCCAAACCTAGATTTAGTTCAAGTTAGTAAAATTTAAGGTACGCCACCTAAATTCGACCTAATTTAAGACAATTCCCACCAAATATACCCAAATGTTGTGTATCACAGCACTCCCATAGCCCATTTTACCTACATTTTTTCCTATTCCATCCTACCCTATGCAACCTTACCTAACCTAACCTACCATATCCAAACAAAGATTTGGTTAAAGTTGATGAAATTTAAGCTATTCCCACCTAAATTTGACCTAATTTAAGACAATTTTCACCAAATATATCCAAATGTTGTGTACCATAGCATCGCCAAAGCCCATTTTTACCTGCATTTTCTCCTATTTCCATCCTACCCTACACAACCTCACCTAACCTAACCTAGCATACCCAAACAAAGATTTAGTTCAAGTTGGTAAAATTTAAGCTATGCCACCTAAATTTGACCTAATTTAAGACAATTTCTACCAAATATACCCAAATGTTGTGTATCATAGCACTGTCAAAGCTCATTATTACCAACATTTTCTTCTATTCCATCCTACCCTGTGCAACCTTACCTAACCCAACCTAGCATACCCAAACCTAGATTTGGTTAAAGTTGATGAAATTTAAGCTATTCCCACTTAAATTTGACCTAATTTAAGACAATTTCCACCAAATATATCCAAATGTTGTGTATCATAGCATCGCCAAAGCCCATTTTTTCCTACATTATCTCCTATTCCATCCTACCCTACGCAACCTAACCTAACCTAACATATCCAAACCTAGATTTAGTTCAAGTTGGTGAAATTTAAGCTATGCCACTTAAATTCGACCTAATTTAAGACAATTTCCACCAAATATACCCCAATGTTGTGTATCATAGCACTCTCAAAGCCCATATTTTTTACCAACATTTTCTCCAATATCCGTTCTACCCTACGCAACCTCACCTAACCTGACCTAGCATATCCAAATCTGGATTTAGTTAAAGTCGGCGAAATTTAAGCTATGCCACCTAAATTCTACCTAATTTAAGACAATTCCCACCAAATATACCCAAAAAGTTTTGTAACATAACATGGCCAAAGCTCATTTTAGCTGAGTTTTCACCTATTTCAACCTTCCCTAGACAACCCTACCCAACCTAACCTCTCATATCCAAAGTTAGATTTTATTAAAGTTGGCAAAATTTATGCCTTTCCCACCTATATTCAACCTAATTTAAGCCAATTTCCACCGAATATACCCAAATGTTTTGTATCTTAGCATAGCCAAAGTTCATTTCACCCAAGTTTTCACCTATTCCATCCTACCCTACACATCCTTACCTAACCTGACCTAGCATATCTAAAGTTAGATTTGATTAAAGTTGGGGAAATTTATGCTTACTCACCTAAATTCAACCTAATTTAAGACAATTTCTACCAAATATACCAAAAATGTTTTGTTACGTAGCATAACCAAAGACCATTTTACCCAAGTTTTCACATATTCCAACCTACCCTACATAGCCTTACCTAACCCTAACCTAGCAGATTTAATTAAGGTTGGGCGAAAGTTAAGCTACCGCCACCAAATTGGAGCCAATTTCCACCAAATATGCCTAAATGTTGTGTATCATAGCACAGCCAAAGCCCATTTTACCCACATTTTCACCCATTCCATCTAAACCTGGGCCTAGCCTCTAATATGACATATACTCAGAGAAGTGATGTTTTTGGATATGAACCTAAATGCCCGTGCCTAACCTGCAAAAGTCTTGAAGCTGTGTTCAATATTTTATCCATATTCTTCAAAAAGTGAAGTTTAGGATATGAACCTACCCGCACTGTGCCTAACCTACTAGGTTCTTTGTTAATCATTGTAACCATATTCATAGAAAAGTGATGTTTTGGATATGGTCCTAACAACCCCTCTCCTTTAAAACTTGGAATTGTGTCCAATATTGTATCTATATTGTTGGGTAGGTGTTTTTGTTTTTACACATCAGGCCAACCATCCAGGACCTAACCTCCCTTTATCTAACTTCAAATTTAGCGTATATATGGGAGTAACGCATTTTTTGTGTATCAACCCAACCGTCTTAGACCTAACCTCCCTTTATCTAACTTCAAATTTATCGTAAATATGGAAGGAATGTGTTGTTTGTGCATCAACCTACCCGTCCTGGACCTAACCTCCCTTTATCTAACTTCAAATTTATTGTAATTATGGGAGGAAAGTGTTGTTTATGCATCAACCCAACCACCCTGGACCTAACCTCTGATACACGGATCTTGGTTCAATATTGCTTCATATTCGTAGCATTTTTTCACATCAATACAACCATCCTCAACTTAACCTTTATTACCTCGGCAGGGGGTTAATGGAAAATATGGTAATAATGGGAATTTTCTCTACATCAGTTCAACTTAACCATCCTTAACCTAACCTTAGTTAGAAAGGGATATAACTCACCAAAACTATTTAATTACCATTTACCCAATTTTCCTTATCCTAACTCATAACCAGAGAGTTTAGACCCCCCCTTACCTCGAAATTATACTATAAATTATAGTATAGGGTTGAATTAGGGAATGTTAGGTTCATATGTGAAAATATATTCCTACCATAAATATATAGTATAATCTCTAAAGAAAGATTGACAAAGCTTAAATTACATTCTCTAGAAAGGCGAAGAAATGGATGATACATGAATGGACATGATAAAGGGGATATTAATAGGCTATGAAAATTTTCAACACTGGACAGAACATGAAATAATGTGCATAAATTGCAATGAGTTTTAGATTTAGGAAAAAGACCTGGGTAAATACTGGATTGGTAACAGGGGTGAACTCATTTCTTATGTTGATATGAAATCTTAGACAATGGGAAACAGTATGGTAATACCTTATTGAGAAAAAACGAGCATATAATGGTTAGCGCTATTGCACATTAGACTGGACGGAAGACAGCATTTGAATCCCCCTTTGCTATAAATATTGAAAAAAATGGGAATAAATACACTATAACAGAAAACGGACTTATTAAGGGAAGATGAAGACAGGGTGACGTCATTAACGATTAGCGATGCCTGTGCATGGGTCACCGGGATAACGAAAAACGGGTACGCCAGATCGCTGCCGTCAAATCTCACTGGGGCAACTAAAAACGGGTACGCCAGATCGCTGCCGTCAAATCTCACCGGGGCAACGAAAAATGGTGACGCCAGATCGCTGCCGTCAAATCTCACCGGGGCAACGAAAAATGGTGACGCCAGATCGCTGCAGTCCAATCTCACCGGGGTAACGAAAAATGGTGACGCCAGATCGCTGCAGTCCAATTTCACCGGGGTAACGAAAAATGGTGACGCCAGATCGCTGCAGTCCAATCTCACCGGGGTAACGAAAAATGATGACGCCAGATCGCTGCAGTCCAATCTCACCGGGGCAACGAAAAATGGTGACGCCAGATCGCTGCAGTCCAATCTCACCGGGGTAACGAAAAATGGTGACGCCAGATCGCTGCAGTCCAATCTCACCGGGGTAACGAAAAATGGTGACGCCAGATCGCTGCAGTCGGAAAAAGCAAAATTGCAGCGTTCTGGCGTCATTTATACTACTGGAGTGCTGTGATGGGCCAATGTGATGGGGCGGTGTGATGGGGCGGAGTGATGGGGCGGTGTGATGGAGCAGTGTGATGGGCCAGTGTGATAGGGTGGTGTGATGGGAAAGTGTGATGGGGCGGAGTGAGAGGGCGATGTGATTGGCCGGTGTGATGGGGCGGTGTAATGGGCCAGTGTGATGCGGTGGTGTGATGGAGCGGTGTGATGGGCCGGTGTGATGCGCCAGTGTTATGGGCCGGTGTGATGGGGCTTTGTGATGGGCCGGTGTGATAAGGCGGTGTGATGGGACAGTGTGATGGGCCGGTGTGATGGGCCGGTGTGATGGGGTGGTGTAATGGGGCGGTGTGATGGGCAGGTATGATGGGCCAGTGTCATAGGCCGGTGCGATGGGCCGGTGTGATAGGGCTGTGAGATGGGCCTGTGTGATGGGGCGGCGTGATGGGGCACTGTGATGAGGATGTGTGATAAGGCGGTGTGATTGAGCGATGTGATGGGGCGGTGTGATTGAGCGATGTGATGGGGCGGTGTGATAGGGTGGTGTGATGGGCGGTGTGATGAGGCTGTGTGATGGGGCAGTGTGATTGACCAGTGTGATGGGGCGGTGTGATGGAGCAGTGTGATGGGCCGGTGTGATGATGTGGTGTGATGGAAAAGTGTGATGGGGCGGAGTGAGAGGGGTGATGTGATTGGCCGTGTGATGGGCCGGTGTGATGGGGTGGTGTAATGGGCCAGTGTTATGGGGCGGTGTGATGCAGTGGTGTGAGTGGGTGTGATCAGTGGTGTGATGGAGTGTGTGGGCCGTTGTGATGCACCAGTGTGATGGTCTGGTGTGATGGGGCTTTGTGATGGGCCCGTGTTATAAGGCGGTGTGATGGACGGTGCGATGGGCCGGTGTGATGGGGCGGGGTGATGGGGCGGTGTGATAAGGCGGTGTGATTTGGCGATGTGATGGGGCGGTGTGATAGGGCGGTGTGATTCGCCGGTGTGATGGGGCGGTGTGATGTGACGGTGTGATGGGGCGATGTGATGAGGCATTGTGATGGGATGGTGTGATGGGGCGGTGTAAGGAGGTGGTGTGATTGGGCGGTGTGATGAGGCGGTGTGATGGGCCAGTGTGATGGGCCGGTGTGATAGGGCGGTGTGATGTTGCAGTGTGATGGGGCGGTGTCATGGGGAGGTGTGATGGGCCGGAGTGATGGGCCATTGTGATGGGCCAGTGTGATGCGCCAATGTGATGGGCCAGTGTGATGGGCTGGTGTGAAGGCCCGGTGCGATGGGCCAGTGTGATTGGACGGTGTGATCGGCCAGTGTGAAGGGCCGGTATGGCGGGCCGGTGTGATAGGCCAGTGTGTGGGCCTTTGTGATGGGCCAGTGTGATGGGCCTGTGTGATGGGCGGTTTGATGAGCCGGAGAGATGGGCCAGTGTGATGGGCCAGTGCGATGGTGCCTTTTGATTGGCCGATGTGATGGGCCAGTGTGATGGGCGGTGTGATGGGCCAGTGTGATGGGGCAGTGTGATGGGCGGTGTGATGGAGCAGTGTGATGGGGCGGTGTGATGGGCAGTGTGATGGGGCGGTGTGATGTTGCAATGTGATGTTGCGGTGTGATAGGCCAGTGTAATTGGCCAGTGTGATGGCCGGTGTGATGGGCCAGTGTGATTGGCCAGTGTGATGGGCAGTGTGATGGGGCAGTGTGATGGGCGGTGTGATGGAGCAGTGTGGTTGGGCAGAGTGATGTGGCGGTGTGATGGGGCAGTGTGATGGGGCGGTGTGTTGGAGCGGTGTGATGGGGCGTTGTGACTGGCTGGTATTATCGGCCGGTGTGATGGGGCGATGTGATATGCCAGTGTGATGGGGCGAGGTGATGGGGCGGAGTGATGGAGCAGTGTGATGGGGCGGAGTGATGGGGCGGTGTGATGGGGCAGTATGATAGGGCGGTGTCATGGAGCGGTGTGATAGGGTGGTGTGATGGCCGGTGTGATTAGGAGGTGTGATTAGGCGGGTGATGGGGCGGTGTGATGGGCCAGTGTCATGGGCTGTGTGATGGGCCAGTGTGATGGGCTGGTGTGATGGGCCGGTGTGATGAGCCAGTGTGATGGGCCGGTTTGATGGCTGGTGTGATGGGCCAGTGTGATGGGCCAGTGTGATGGCCAGTGTGAAGGTCCGGTGTGATGGGCCAGTGTGATGGCCGGTGTGATGGGCCAGTGTGATGGGGCGGTGTGAGGAGCAGTGTGATGGCCGGTGTGATAGGCCAGTGTGAAGGGCCAATGTAATTGGCCGGTGTGATGGGCCAGTGTGATGGGCCAGTGTGATGGGGCTGTGTGATGGGCCAGTGTGATGGCCAGTGTGATGGGCCGGTGTGATGGGCCGGTGTGATGGGGTGGTGTAATGGGCGGTGTGATGGGCAGGTATGATGGGCCAGTGTCATAGGCCGGTGCGATGGGCCGTGTGATAGGGCTGTGAGATGGGCCTGTGTGATGGGGCGGCGTGATGGGCACTGTGATGAGATGTGTGATAAGCGGTGTGATTGAGCGATGTGATGGGGCGGTGTGATTGAGCGATGTGATGGGGCGGTGTGATAGGGTGGTGTGATGGGCGGTGTGATGAGGCTGTGTGATGGGGCAGTGTGATTGACCAGTGTGATGGGGCGGTGTGATGAGCAGTGTGATGGGCCGGTGTGATGATGTGGTGTGATGGGAAGTGTGATGGGGCGGAGTGAGAGGGTGATGTGATTGGCCGGTGTGATGGGCCGGTGTGATGGGGTGT
>WNGS01169365.1:38355-51405 GCA_020271785.1 Procambarus virginalis
AATAGATAAATGGGTTATCATTAAAAAATCAATCTGCTGATGATGTTTTTACAGAAGTTAACGGGTTTTTCTTGAGGGTAGATGTTGTTGTGATAAGAGAAGGAGGACGAGTAGTAGTTTCTGTCTCCTCATCTGCTGATGATGTTGTTACAGAAGTTGACGGGGTTTCTTGAGGGGTAGATGTTGTTGTGATAAGAGAAGGAGGACGATTAGTAGTTTCTGTCTCCTCATCTGCTGATGATGTTGTTACAGAAGTTGACAGGTTTTCTTGAGGGTTAGAGGTTGTTGTGATATGAGAAGGAGGACGAGTAGTAGTTTCTGTCTCCTCATCTGCTGATGATGTTGTTACAGAAGTTAACGGGTTTTCTTGAGGGGTAGATGTTGTTGTGATAAGAGAAGGAGGACGAGTAGTAGTTTCTGTCTCCTCATCTGCTGATGATGTTGTTACAGAAGTTAACGGGTTTTCTTGAGGGGTAGAGGTTGTTGTGATAAGAGAAGGAGGACGAGTAGTAGTTTCTGTCTCCTCATCTGCTGATGATGTTGTTACAGAAGTTGACGGGGATTCTTGAGGGGTAGAGGTTGTCTCTTCTTCATCTATATCATTGGTTGTTGTGATAAGAGAAGGAGGACGAGTAGTAGTTTCTGTCTCCTCATCTGCTGATGATGTTGTTACAAAAGTTGACGGGTTTTCTTGAGGGGTAGAGGTTGTTGTGATAAGAGAAGGAGGACGAGTAGTAGTTTCTGTCTCCTCATCTGCTGATGATGTTGTTACAGAAGTTGACGGGGATTCTTGAGGGGTAGAGGTTGTCTCTTCTTCATCTATATCATTGGTTGTTGTGATAAGAGAAGGAGGACGAGTAGTAGTTTCTGTCTCCTCATCTGCTGATGATGTTGTTACAAAAGTTGACGGGTTTTCTTGAGGGGTAGAGGTTGTTGTGATATGAGAAGGAGGACGAGTAGTAGTTTCTGTCTCCTCATCTGCTGATGATGTTGTTACAGAAGTTGACGGGTTTTCTTGAGGGGTAGAGGTTGTCTCTTCTTCATCTATATCATTGGTTGTTGTGATAAGAGAATGAGGACGAGTAGTAGTTTCTGTCTCCTCATCTGCTGATGATGTTGTTACAAAAGTTGACGGGTTTTCTTGAGGGGTAGAGGTTGTTGTGATATGAGAAGGAGGACGAGTAGTAGTTTCTGTCTCCTCATCTGCTGATGATGTTGTTACAGAAGTTGACGGGTTTTCTTGAGGGGTAGATGTTGTCTCTTCTTCATCTGTATCATTGGTTGTTGTAATAAGAGAAGGAGGACGAGTAGTAGTTTCTGTCTCCTCATCTGCTGATGATGTTGTTACAGAAGTTGACGGGTTTTCTTGAGGGGTAGAGGTTGTTGTGATAAGGGGCCATCTGATCCGAAGAAATTCGGAAAAAATCGAATTTTTTGGAAATATTTCTAAAAATACTACAACATGCTGGCAACACTTTCGCGCAAACCGGATAATGTTACGATATAAATTAAAGTATTTATGGTAGATTTGCATGCGTAATTGTGCAGAATCCGGTGCCGCGCGGCTGTGGCGCGCCAAGGGTATTGCGTCGTACGTTCTAAACGTCGATTTTTCCGTAATAACGTCGGAAATAACTCCGTATTTATGACAATAAAAATACACTCATTGGCAACCGTCTCCTACTAGTGTTGGCGAGCGAGGCAGCCAGCCACCAGTCACGTGTTGTGTCCTGTTCAGAGTAGACTCTCTGTCGACGCGCTCTCCATTTTTGCTCCTGGAATCTCGCTTTTGTGGGGTCTTGTACACAATGACCAGGAAACGGAGGATTGTGAAGTTAAAATTAGCCAATATGGCACGCGGTCGTCAACTTCAGCAGGAAACGAGAGCCGCTGTAGCGCAAGGAAGGATATTATCGAGTGAAGATCGAGGAGGGCTCCCCGCGTCAGCTGTGAGAGGCTTGACGCCGCCTCCGCCACCCTCCGCCTCGACCCTCCCTACACACCCTCCTCGACCCCAGCACCTCTCTCAACGCCTCGATGTGTATGTACCGGCCACGACAGTGCCATCTACATCTACTGGTGTGGCTGATGTGGCAGTGGCATCTACGTCTACTGATGTGGCAGTGGCATCTACGTCTACTGATGTGGCAGTGGCATCTACGTCTACTGATGTGGCAGTGGAATCTACGTCTACTGATGTGGCAGTGGCATCTACATCTAGTGCTGTGGCTGGTGTGGCAGTGCTATCTACTGATGTGGCTGGTGTGGCAGTGCTATCTACTGATGTGGCTGGTGTGGCAGTGCTATCTACTGATGTGGCTGGTGTGGCAGTTGCATCTACATCTACTGCTGTGGCAGTGGCGACTCCCACAGTTTCGAAAAGACGTATAATTACACCGAGCAGTGCTGAAAGGCGATTGAAAAGATTTAGAGAACAGACAGAGGAATCCATTGGCAGTGATAATGAGATGAAAAGAATAAAACGTCAAAGCGAGGCACGTGAGACAGTGATAATGATGACAGACAGGCACCTTGAAAAGTACCTAGATGAAAATTATTCATGTATGTTTTGCGGCACAGTTTCCCACATTCATAAAGTCATTAGTGAGCAACATAATGTGAGCATTATCAGAACCTGTAATGAGTGTAACCTTTCCGTCAAACGAAAATTGGAGACAGAATACGATATTCTGAAGACATTAGTGTACTGCAATATGCTAAATGGTCAAGGATACATATTTTACGAACGTTTGTGTGCCATAAATAGGATGAAGTGTGTGTCACAGAAGGTGTATGACAGGTGGCAGGTTATTGTCAAAGACGTTGCTAATGTACAATGGGCGGGTGTGCAAGAAAACACTCGTGATATAATATTTGACCATTACATAAAACAGTTACAGAGAGAACCCACTAATGGCATCCTTGACATTGATGTGTCATTTGATGGATCATGACATACAAGGGGCCATCATTCACAAATTGGCACTGCATTTGTGATTGAAATATTCACTGGCATGGTAGTTGACTATAATATTTTTTGCAAAAACTGTAAAAAGTGCAAAACTTTAGAGCGGCAGAAACGAGTTGGAAAACTAAACCAGGTCCAGTTTGACAGTGAAATGGCTGAACATCGTCCAACGTGTGATAAAAACTACAATTCTAGTGTGAAGAATATGGAGGCTGATGCAGCTGTGTTGTTGTGGGGTAGATCAGAAAGGAATAATCTCAGATATACGACCTTCGTGGGGGACAGTGACTCGTCTGCTTACAATAAGGTTTGTGCAATGAACAATGGTGATGGACCATACGGTGACACTAAGGTAGAAAAGGCTGAGTGTATAAATCACTTCAGCAAAAGACTTGCAACACAGCTGCACAACCTACAGAAATCAGCTGTTGAAATCAAGGAGTGTAAAGGGAAGTCAAGGCGAATGTCCCTAGTGAAAGGTAAAGGGAAACTAACTGACAAAACCATTACGAAGTTGTCAGGTTATTTTGGCAAAGCCATCAGGGACAACATCAACACAGACTGGAAAACAATGAGAGATGCCTGCCTTTCTGGACTGTTTCATGCAACGTCCACAGATGAAAAGCCAAGGCACATGCACTGCCCTAAAGGCAAAGAATCTTGGTGTTTCTACCAAGAGGACATAGCAAATGCTAAGACCCCAAGATCACACAAGAACATGAAGGTGCAATTTCAGTTACCCAGCAAGCACATGACTGAAGTCATGAAGATTTACTACAACCTTGTCTCGGAAGATAACATGAATAAGTGCCTGAAAGGAAAGACTCAAAATCCAAATGAGTCTCTGCACCACCGAGTTTGGACAATGGCCCCCAAAGACAGATTTGTTGGTCGTATAATGGTTGACTTCGCCATGGCAGTAACAGCCACCAACTACAACTCCGGGTATTGCAAGGGATCTCTGACCAGCCTCATTGGTATACCAAAGAACGATCTAACTGATAGGTACTTCAGTAAAAAGGAAAAAATAATGAAGCAACCAACTAGACGCACCACAAAACCGAGACAGGCACTTGAGGAACATGATCCAGGATATGCGCCAGGTGCCTATTAGTGCCTATTGCAGTGCCACCTTGAGGACCCACAATTCCGACCAATTTCAATAGGTTAGTATGTTTTAGTGTTATAATTTGATATTTGGTAATAATTGTAATATGTATGTGCAGGATATATATATATATATATATATATATATATATATATATATATATATATATATATATATAATATATATATAAATATATATATATCTATATATATATATATATATATATAGATATATATATATATATATATATATATATATATATATATATATATATATATATTAAAATTCATTTTTTTTTTTTTTTTTAAATTTTCAATTTGTTTTTCCGTTTGTTATCAGGCGATTTGCATGGAACTTACACACCTTGCTGAACGGATGCCTATCTGCAAGGGTGCCAATTATGAACGAAATCGGTCGACGTGAAGCTCAGCTACAGGTGGCCAAACTTTGATCTTATTTTACTCAGGTAAGAAATTTTCAACTTCAAGGTGTTTCACAGCGTTCATTTTTTAATCAATTTTCATGAAAATTGCACCTTATATGTAGAGTTTGTGCTTCTACAGTATGTTTGGAGCACATTAGTCCAAGGTCCATTTATTGATTTTATAAATGTTTATAAACATCATATATTGCATATTTTTGGAAGGGAACTTTGAATAATTGTATTATTGCACTAAACACTTTTTTGATAAAACTGCCCTAAACAATCCTTTTATTACATGCTAGTGTGATATCTAAGTGTTATAGAAATGATTTTAGTTAACACATGTGTTCCCTGAAAGATTTTGAAAATGTTGAAAATTCGTTGCATAATACGTTGTGTATTTTTTTTCTCCCTTTCTATTTAGGTTGTGATGCTGAAACTTGGACCAGTTGCAGCCCTTTCTATAACCATTTCATAAATAAATTTACAAACAAATTGAACAACTTTTACTTTACCCGTAATATGCCCCCTGTGATAAGAGAAGGAGGACGAGTAGTAGTTTCTGTCTCCTCACCTGCTGATGATGTTGTTACAGAAGTTAACGGGTTTTCTTGAGAGGTAGATGTTGTTGTGATAAGAGAAGGAGGACGAGTAGTAGTTTCTGTCTCCTCATCTGCTGATGATGTTGTTACAGAAGTTAACGGGTTTTCTTGAGGGGTAGATGTTGTTGTGATAAGAGAAGGAGGACGAGTAGTAGTTTCTGTCTCCTCATCTGCTGATGATGTTGTTACAGAAGTTGACGGGGTTTCTTGAGGGGTAGATGTTGTTGTGATAAGAGAAGGAGGACGATTAGTAGTTTCTGTCTCCTCATCTGCTGATGATGTTGTTACAGAAGTTGACAGGTTTTCTTGAGGGGTAGAGGTTGTTGTGATATGAGAAGGAGGACGAGAGTAGTAGTTTCTGTCTCCTCATCTGCTGATGATGTTGTTACAGAAGTTGACGGGTTTTCTTGAGGGGTAGATGTTGTCTCTTCTTCATCTGTATCATTGGTTGTTGTAATAAGAGAAGGAGGACGAGTAGTAGTTTCTGTCTCCTCATCTGCTGATGATGTTGTTACAGAAGTTGACGGGTTTTCTTGAGGGGTAGAGGTTGTTGTGATAAGAGAAGGAGGACGAGTAGTAGTTTCTGTCTCCTCATCTGCTGATGATGTTGTTACAGAAGTTAACGGGTTTCTGAGGGGTAGAGGTTGTTGTGATAAGAGAAGGAGGACGAGTAGTAGTTTCTGTCTCCTCATCTGCTGATGATGTTGTTACAGAAGTTTTTTTTTTTTTTTTTTTTTTATTTTTTATTTTTTTTTTTTTTATAGAATATACAAGAGTGTTACATTCTTGTACGCCACTAGTACGCGAAGCGTTTCGGGCAGGTCCCTGGAATACGATCCCTGCGCGAAGATGTTTGTTCATACAAGTACACATTTTACTGTTGCGTTAACAGAGGCTACAGTTAAGGAATTGCGCCAGTAAATCTCCCCGGCAGGAATACGAACCCATGACATAGCGCTCGCGGAACGCCAGGCGAGTGTCTTACCACTACACCACGGAGACTGAATACTGAAGGATGACTGACTGAAGTTAACGGTTTTCTTGAGGGGTAGATGTGTTGTGATAAGAGAAGGAGGACGAGTAGTAGTTTCTGTCTCCTCTGCTGATGATGTTGTTACAGAAGTTAACGGGTTTTCTTGAGGGGTAGATGTTGTTGTGATAAGAGAAGGAGGACGAGTAGTAGTTTCTGTCTCCTCATCTGCTTGATGATGTTGTTACAGAAGTTGACGGGGTTTCTTGAGGGGTAGAGGTTGTCTCTTCTTCATCTATATCATGGTTGTTGTGATAAGAGAAGGAGGACGAGTAGTAGTTTCTGTCTCCCATCTGCTGATGATGTGTTACAAAGTTGACGGGTTTCTTGAGGGGTAGAGGTTGTTGTGATATGAGAAGG
Organism: Procambarus virginalis; assembly: GCA_020271785.1. Taxonomy (NCBI): domain Eukaryota; kingdom Metazoa; phylum Arthropoda; class Malacostraca; order Decapoda; family Cambaridae; genus Procambarus; species Procambarus virginalis. The sequence goes on from WNGS01169365.1 coordinate 44,848, forward strand.
AGGACGAGTAGTAGTTTCTGTCTCTCATCTGCTGATGATGTTGTTACAGAAGTTGACGGGTTTTCTTGAGGGGTAGAGGTTGTTCTTCTTCATCTATATCATTGGTTGTTGTGATAAGAGAAGGAGGACGAGTAGTAGTTTCTGTCTCCTCATCTGCTGATGATGTTGTTACAAAAGTTGACGGGTTTTCTTGAGGGGTAGAGGTTGTTGTGATATGAGAAGGAGGACGAGTAGTAGTTTCTGTCTCCTCATCTGCTGATGATGTTGTTACAGAAGTTGACGGTTTTCTTGAGGGTAGATGTGTCTTCTTCATCTGTATCATTGGTTGTTGTTGTTGTTGTTGTTCTTCTTCTGTTGCTTCTTTTGATGAAGAATGAGAGGTTTTGTTCTCTTTTTTTTTTTTTTAGTTGTGATTTGTGTAAGCTGCTCTCTCATTTTCTGAAGTTATCATTAGTGAGACAAATGTAGATATTTCGTCACTGTGTCATTTTCCATGATGTTGGAGGGGCTGTTGAGTTGTGGTTGTTCTTGTTCTGGTTGTTGATGAAGAATGTGAGTTGCTAATAAGAGGTTTTGTTCTCTTTTCTTTTTTTTTAGTTGTTGATATGTTGTAAACTGCTCTCTCATTTTCTGAAGTTATCATTAGTGAGACAAATGTAGATGTTTCCGTCACTATATCATTTTCCATGATGTTGGAGGGGCTGTTGATGTTGTCTCATTTTCATCTGTAGTTGGTTCTTTTCCCGACCAAAAACAGCCTTTGGTAAATCCAACTATTAATATGAGTATTAGCGCATTCATTTCATTTAGTGTCAGGGAAAGGTTGATATGTGAGTCGATTAAGATTCACAGATGAAATGAAATAAATTTCTGTGATTTACTGGCCCACTAGGAAAATCGAGCACAAGAACAGCCAGAGTAGCAGGCACAATCCCTGTTAACAGCACTACAGCACTAGCCTGTGTGAGAGCGAGGACACACACACATGTCCGCTTTTCTGGGAGGCAGCACGCCACTGTAAAAAAAAAGAGCAGGAGGATCTTTTATCTCCCTCTCCATGGTGTGGGGCCGGAAGCCAATGAGCGACCGAGGACCAATCTATTTAATACTAAGAGAATGACATCCCGCCACAGTCAAAGGCAGGGGCCTCTAGGAGTCCCCTAATTCTTAACAAATTTATTCCTATACATTAATAAGATTTAGCATAGTACAGTTAGAAGAAATATTATAGAAATCATTGTTTGATCTTGTATGAATGCGGTGCCAGGGGTGGCTATGATTTATTTATTTAGTTGATTAGTTAGCTTAATATCATAAAAATAACACACAAATTCAAAATTGTTTTGTGTAAGTCGGTGGTTTTTATGAATCGTGTTTGCTCCCAGTATGTGATTTACCTACAAATTCAGAAGAATTTCGAAAAAATTTTAGGCAAATTTTCTGGAAAATGATGTTTTACTAAAAACATCGAATTTAGTTTTGTTTAAAAAAAAGATAGCATACTGGAATAAAAAAAAATCTTTTAATTTCTTTTAATAATTTTTAGTTTACATTATCATTTTTAATGTATAATTTCTTATTAGAACATATTAATGAAAATTTAATGCTTCTTCCTCTTGATTTTCATAATTAATACAATTCTCCTCTCATTTAATCCTCTGACTAAAGGAGCTACTATTTCACTATTTCCACCTTCAAATTACATTCTTCTGCCTCTTCAAAAACTTCCTCTTTAACGTTTTTCTCAATTTTATTCGTTTGAATGGTGGTTCTTCTGCTGTAACATTTCATTACATATAGGGTCTCTTTTTCTGAACCTCGTCTATTACCTTAGATATGATATCTTTATATTTGGGCATTAGTTTCTTCCTAATGCTATTATTAGTTAAAAGAATATTTTAATTGCATCAGACGCTCATTTCGGATATTGTTAGCTGGGACATCTGAATAAAAAACAGAATCTAAATTACGTAGATAGAGAATTATTTTGTTGTTAAAAACTCCAATTTCAGACAAACCAAATGAAATTAAGCATTAACAGGACACGGGGATTCTCTAATTTCAACAAAGGTTTCACTTGAGTAAGGGATTCGGTTACAACCAATCCCATATATTTGGAATTTTTGATGTAAACATTTCCTAGTGGCGAACCATGGAACTTCATCTTCTTTAGGGTTGGCTACAAAAGGACAAAATTGAACACCTAAATTTATACGTTGACGCAAACACTCGTTCTGAAATTGTGGCTGTTTTTGTATAAGTATTTCATTACATTTTAAAGAACATAGTTTATCTTTATGACCATCTATATACATTGACGCGCTCCAGATTTTACCCTGGGAAGGTTTACCTATTTTAATGCCTCAGCTATTGGTTGGATTAGATTTTCTTCAAATATTTTCTGAATATCATCACCGAATTCAATATTCCCAATCTTATTAGTCACTAAGGCATATCCATATTTGTTCCTCCCGAAACTATAAAACATTTGACCTCCAACAACTTAACGGTTAAGCTATTTAAATAATCATGTTAATTCTATAATATTTCATATTGTTTTGGTTATTTGCCTTGATTTTTCTTCAAATACAGAACTACCGATTTTTCATATGTTCTTTAAATTTAGTTAATTTTTCTAAAATATTATTTTTATTAAACTCTCTTAAATTCTCGATGGTTATCAATTTTTGTAATATTGGGTGGCTCATTGGGAAATATATAATAATTAGAACTTGAAGCTTTGTTCAACATTTCTGCAATAATTTCCATAACCTCTTCATCTTCGTTGATGAAGTTGAGGGTGCTATAATACTTTTCTTCAGTTTGAAGTGGAGGGGGTGGGGGGTGAGATTGATAAATTCCATCTGTAGTCGTTGGTTGGTGATATATTGAGGTTGCATTTTTTGCCTTAATTATTGTTTGTTGTGGCTGTAGTTGTGTTGTTGCTGGTGGTGGATAGGTAGTAGAAGGTAAATATTGACTGTAATAAGGTGAGGTATTCATTGTATGAAAGAGTCCAAATGATATAATGAGTTTGGGGCTTTTAATATCCAAATTATATACTGACTGACTTAAAAACAAAAAAAATATATATAATAACTTTTAATAAAAGGTATAATAAGAATTTTCTGCCAATGTGTCTCGTCTTATGGCGACAAATGGTAATATAATTAACCACAGATCATCATCATTATCTCTCTTATTTTGTTTATTTTCCATAATTATATCATACATATCACACTCCAAACTATAAACAAAAATAAAAAACGCTAACATCTCTTCGAAACAGTTAGAATTTAATGATAATAAAATGTCTGTATTATTAATATTGCTACTATTCACCATTGAAATTGTTGGTACCAAATGTGTCAGTTTGCTTACATTACCAGAAAGAAAATGTGATATTATTTTTAAATTGTAAAATTTTCGACATTGAGAATCCGAATCTAGAGTCACCCACATTTTTCTTTTGGTCTTATCATAATGAAAAGTTGTACGTAAAATGAAATTACATTCAGATTTTTTATTATTATTATTATTATTATTATTATTATTATTATTATTATTATTATTATTATTAGTAGTAGTAGTAGTAGTAATAGTAGTATACCACCATTTATGTTTTCTAGTCAAAGACGACATATGAAATGTTGGATTTTCTAAACACTCATAATGAAATTAGGGCCATATTGAAGTTATTTGAAGTTATTGGTTCCAAGGGGTTGTCATTGCCAGGGGGTGGTAATGGGGGACGAGCTCCCATGACCTATAAAATGCTCCTATATGGCATGCGTCTCAAATAGCCTCTGACAACCAAGTCCAACTCCTGGCCTGCACGGGTGGCTTAGCCTTTAAGTCCGGCGGAACTGCTTTTACCGACAGGAGAAGGGGCGAGGGCGTGCCTCTGGCGCCTTAAAACCAGCTGCTCCGGGTAGATGGGACTCGATAGCCTTGGAAGGCAGTCCATCTAGGGGAAGGAAAACCCCGATTTTAAACCTCTGCTGCCTTGCGGCCATACCCCTTTTCTGGGAAAGGCTTCAGGAGTCAACCTCGAGGAAAAATCCGGAGTTGGAGCCCCTAAGGCAGTTCGTTGTTGACGTCGACCTTGTTCTGGCAGCTCCTGCGACGTTGCTGGAACCATGTGTATTGGCATTTGCCTTTCTATTGGATAATTTCAGCAACGTGGAGAGGGGGGATTTGCTGCATGGGTAACAGCTCCTCCTCCATATCTACCTACCCAGGCTTTGCGCCCTGGAGAGGACACTCCAGCTTCGCCTCACAGCGTCGAACCAACACGGGAAGTGACAGTCTACCGGTTTTAAGTCTTCTGCTCGATTGGCGAAGAGTGTGACGCCAGGGGTTGCTTCTGACGGTGGGAGGGGTCATCGTGCCCCACTGGGCAGCTACCGCCCGCCTCAAGCTGGGCAAACCCCAGCCAATAAGGTGTTGCCTCGCCACGGTCCGTTAACCTCACTGGGTGCGTGGGGTTTAGGGTGAAAACCGACAAGCGGCCCGACAACTTTGCACCAAGCAATATCATACCCAAAAAGATAATATCAACTGCCCTAAAGCTGGGCACATGGAACGTCAGGACACTGACACCAGGTTTCTCTGACGACCTGCAAGAAATCAATGACGCCCGAAAAACAGCAATCATTGATAGGGAGCTGAGCAAACTGCAGATGGATATTGTTGCTCTCCAAGAGACCAGGCTCCCTGGATCAGGATCTGTGAGAGAGAGGACCTTCTCTTTCTTCTGGCAAGGAAAACCACCTGATGAGACCAGAGAACATGGTGTGGGATTTGCCGTCAGGAATACACTGTTGGGATACATTATGCCACCGATGGGGGAAACCGAACGAATTCTGTCTCTGCAACTGCACTCCCAAACAGGACCAGTCAATGTAATTAGTGCATATGCACCAACCCTGACTTCTCCAGCAGAGGCAAAGGAAAAATTCTACGATGACCTCAACAGAGTCATAGCAAAATCCCTGTAAAGGAGCCACTGTTTATCCTCGGCGACTTCAACGCCAGAGTGGGTGCCGAGCACAACATTTGGCCCACTTGTCTGGGTAAATTCGGCATAGGGAGGATGAATGAGAACGGGCAACGTTTGCTAGAACTCTGCTGCCTTCATGGTCTCTGTGTCACCAACACGTTCTTGGCACAAAGCCTCAACACCGAGTATCTTGGAGACACCCCAGATCCAAGCACTGGCACCAGCTTGACCTGATTCTTACCAGGCGTGCAAGTTTACCCAGTGTCAAGATTACGCGTAGCTACCAGAGTGCTGTCTGTGACACCGACCACTCCCTGGTCTGTAGCAGGGTCAAGATGCAACCAAAGAAGATTCATCACTCAAAAAAGACGGGCAGACCTCGCATCGACACCACTAAGACCCGAAACCAGGACAAGGTGAAAGATTTTGCACGAGTGCTCGAGGAAGCTCTCCCTGGCCCAGCCGGGGTCACTGCCTGTAAAAGATGGGAGCACTTCAGAGACGCTGTGTTCAACGCTGCCATTTCCACCTTTGGCAAGAAGACCAGCAGGTCGGCTGACTGGTTCGAGGCTCACTCGGAAGAGATGACCTGTCATTGAAGAGAAGAGAAACGCCTTGGCAGCCTACAAAGCCTGCCCAAGTCAGCGCAACTTACAGATCCTTCGGGCCATCCGCTGCAAAGTACAGCAGAGCGCCAGGCGATGTGCCAACAACTATTGGCTCCAGCTCTGCTCCCAGATACAGACTGCAGCGGATACAGGCAATGTAAGGGGAATGTATGACGGCATCAAGCAGGCCCTCGGCCCAATCCAGAGGAAGACCGCTCCTCTGAAATCTGCCACTGGCGAGGTGATTCAGGACCAGACACTGCAGCTGAAGCGCTGGGTCGAGCACTACTCTGAGCTATACGCAGGGACAATGTGGTCACCGAAGACGCCCTGAGCGCCATTGAGTGTCTGCCTGTGCTAATGGAGCTCGACAGCGAACCGACCCTCGAAGAACTCAGTGATGCCCTAGACTCCCTTGCTCCTGGTAAAGCTCCTGGCAAAGATGGCATTCCTGCTGAGACCTTGAAGTGCTGCAGAGGTAGCCTGCTCATGGAGCTGCATGAAATTCTCTGTCTCTGCTGGGAAGAAGGAGAGGTGCCACAGGACATGAGGGATGCCAACATCGTCACGCTGTATAAGAATAAAGGTGACAGGGGCGACTGCAACAACTACCGTGGAATCTCCCTCCTCAGTACTGTCGGAAAGCTGTTTGCTCGAGTCGCATTGAAGAGGCTCCAAGTACTTGCAGAGAGAGTCTATCCAGAATCACAATGCGGATTCAGAGCTGACAGGTCCACAATCGACATGGTCTTTTCCTCAGACAACTGCAGGAGAAATGCAGGGAACAAAGCAGCCACTCTTCATAGCTTCATAGATCTGACGAAGGCCTTCGACCTCGTCAGCAGGGATGGCCTGTTCAAGATCCTCCCCAGATCGGATGCCCACCCAGGTCCTCAGCATCATCAGATCTTTCCATGGAACATGAGGGGCACCGTGGTCTTTGATGCA
>WNGS01169366.1:0-22065 GCA_020271785.1 Procambarus virginalis
GATCCCTGAGGTGCGTTGCGCACCACCCGCCGAGAGCCTCAAGATGCATCGCGCAGTGCAGTGGACAGGGAAACAAGCAAATGTCCCACTCTGCCACCACACCGCTTATCCGCACAGCTCATCCCCTGGAGGGGTGAGCCCGGACCCCTCATGCCGGCTACCAAATCACTCCAGTTCAGAGGCTGAGCATCAAAACCCAAACGAAAAATTGCCGACCAGAGGGAGGGAGGGTGCCAGGGAGCCTCAGGGGCAGGGATGCCAGATTGGGCTACTTGTAGCCCAATTGGGTTACCAATTATGATAATTGTATTCAATTAAAAATCAGCTATGAATGTCGCTACATACTACTTTTTCGGCGACAGTTAAAATAAGTTGGGCTGCTTATTCTGAAAAGCGAATCAATCGGAAAAAAAATGTTTGACTACTTTTATTGTAAAGTTTGTGACATGTAGTTCTTCAGCTCGCGACTTTTGGCAACTCAAATCTGGCACCCCTGCTCAGGAGCTCACCCAGAAAATAGTGTTTCATTACATTCAATGTTGGTTTTCTGAGGGAAGCCCCTTTGGCTCCCTAGAGCTATCAAACCAAACAAAAGGAAAAAAAAAAAGAGTGACTTACCCGGGAGGTGGTATGTCAGATGGTAACATACCGGCTCCCACTGTCAGTATGTTACCATCTTGAGCACCATCCAATACCTCATATTGCACCATCCAGACTCTGAGGATCCCATGGTGTTCAGTTCCACATTAGTGGTTGCATTCAGGTCCTCTTTCATATAAAGCAGTACACCACCTGCTCTTGTTGTTCTGTCCCTTCTGAACAGTGGATGATACCCTGGAAGGAGGAATTCCCCTTCAATAATGTCCTCTCGTCCCCATGTTTCACTTATGCCAATGATGTCTGTAGTCGTGGCCTCCGTGTATGCACACATCAAATTTATTCACCAGGCTTCTGGCATTAGTGTAAAAGCACTTTAAATTTCTTTTATTGTTCCTACTGGGGTGAGAGATAACTCCTAGATTCTGTACATTATCCTGTTGCTCGCTGTCACTCCAGTTTTGTGCCTGTTCATCTTCCGATATGTTACGTGGGTGAAAATTAAACCAGCGTTGAATGTAATGAAACGCCATTTTCTGGGTGAGTCCCGGAGGCTCCCCGGAGCTATCCCAGGCTGATATGCTAATGTCAGACTTTGGCATCAGTCATAGGTAAGGAGTTCTTAGGCCTACCGGGAACCACGGCCAGAACCGGGCCCCCTCAGAGAGGCAAGGGGAGCAATGACCTATAGAAACCCCCGTGTGGTTGGAAGCATTCTATGTCTGCCATCGACCGGGACAGGCACCCAGAAAGGTAAGCGCCCCAAAACAAACCCCTATTCTGGTTAACATTGCTACCAAAAACCGAACTAGTGGATAGAACTCCCCAACAGAAAAACAAGCAAACTAGTGTGACGTCACACGCTGCCGCGCCGCTGTCTGCGCAGCTCCCCCCTCCCCAGGAGGGGGAATGGGGAGCCTCAGACCCTCCACGCCGGCTACCCACACCTCAGTTCTTGAGGCTGGATGTCAAAAACGCGAAAAAAATGCCGACCGGAGGGAGGGAGGGATGCCGAAGGAGCCTCCGGGACTCACCCAGAAAATGGCGTTTCATTACATTCAACGCTGGTTTTCTGGGGGGAGCCCCGTCGGCTCCCCGGAGCTAACTACCCACAGACGGAAAAAAGAGGGACTTACCCGGGAGGCGGTCGTCGCTCACTCCTCAACTCGAAGCCGAGACAACTGGCTGCAACCGCCGACCCAAAGCAACACAGGCCCGCCGGGGCCCAGGGACATTGACAAGGTAACGAGCAGCCAGGACCCTGTTCGACCGCCAAAATCCCCGCGCCCAAATATCAGACCAAGACATATTCCCAAAGACGGCAGCAAGAGCCGCGAACTTCCGAACGTCATGGGCACGGGGATAGACCGCAGGCTGGCTGGACTTAATAACCCTGCGGACGACCTGAGAGACCCGCACCCGCGAACAGGGAAGAAGGGAAACCGGATCAACCCAGAGCGCGTCCCCGGACACGGAAGCCGTGGCGCGCAAATAACGGCGAAGCGCCGCAACCGGACACAAAACATGATGCACCCCGGCCTGACCAACCAAGCATCAACCACCCACGGACCCCTCCGGAACGCAGCAGTCTCATTCTTTGCCAGAAAAGGAGACGACTGCAAGCGAACAAAACTATCACCACGACCAAAAGAGCAGAAACCCCTGCGCCGGAGGAGAGCATGAAGCTCCCCGACCCGACCCCCAGAGGCCAAAGCCAACAAGAAAAGAGCCTTGGAAAAACAATCCCGGACCGAAGGGGCCACAACGAACGAGGAGAAAGGAAAGCGAGCACCCTGTCCAAAGACCAGGACGGCTCAGGCGGCGCATGAGCAGGCCGGAGGTGAAACAATGCATGAGACAGCTTGCGAAACGGCGCAGACGTAACATCGATACCGAAGGCAAGCTGAAGCGGCTCCGCCAGCGCCGCACGATACGAGGCGACAGTGTTAGGCATCAGATGACGGTCCTGAAACAACCACGAGAGGAAGGACAAGACCACCCGAACAGACAAGGAATGAACACGACGAAGACGCAAAAAGAAACAGAAGGACCGCCAGGAAACTTCATACTGCCGCCGAGAAGAAGCCCGCAGGTGAGACACCAACAAAGAGGCCACCTGATCACCATAGAGATGATGATAAACTCGAGTAAAAAATTCCATACGCGAAGACTCGAGGAGAAGATCGAACCAGCCACGTGACGCACCGGCCCGATCTGCTGAAAGAGGCGGAGCCGCGGAAAAACCCTCGGGTTCGGACACCGAGCAACCAGCGCCGGAAACCAAGGCTGGGCCGGCCACCAAGGGGCTAGAAGGGCAACTCTCCCCTGGTAAGTCTCTAAGCGAGTCAGGACCTGGAGCAACAGCTGAACCGGGGGAAAGAGGTACAGGAACCCCCACCTCGACTAGTCCAGCCGCAAGGCGTCGACCCAGACGGCCTCGCGAACGGGGAAGGGCGCCGCATACACGGGAAGACGCCGCGACCACGCCGACGCGAAGAGGTCCACCTCGGGACGCCCGAACGTCTGGCAAAGCCAACGGAAGGACTCGTCGTCGACCGTCCACTCCGTGGAGAGGGAACGAAGCGAGACAGGGCGTCGGCCAAGACGTTGGACACGCCCTGTACGTGAACAGCCAGGAGAGCCAAACCCCGAGAACTCAGCAGACGAGTCACCCGAAGCGACCAACCCCAAAGAGACAAGGACCGCATCGAACCCCCGCGTTTCAGGCAATGAACCACCGGAGAGCAGTCCGAATGGAGCCGGATCGTCGATCCGCGCGCCACCCGAATCCTCCGAAGAGCAAACCACACCGCCGCGAACTCCCGCACCGTGCTGTGAGCTCGACGGAAGGACGGACCCCAACGCCCCTGGCCGGCCTGGTGAGCACTGGTCACAAAACCCCAGCCTAGAGACGACGCATCCGTGTACACATCGAGCGAGGGCTCGGGTAGGCGCCATGGCACCGAACCCCGAAAAACCCGAAGAGGAAGCCGGTGACGCAGCAACCGACGCAAGGCCCCCGGGGGTCGAACCCTGCGATCGCGAGAGAGGCGGAAGGGGGACCCCGAAGGAACCAGAACAGCCGACGAAGCCAAACCCGACCCGGCGGGTAGACCACCATCGCGAAGTTCAGGCTCCCGCACAGCCCCTCGAGCAACCGCCGGGTGACCCGAGGGCCCACCAGAAACAGACGAAGGCGGGACCGCAGCCGCTGGAGAGACTCCGGAGGGAGAGACAAGGAGGAGGTGCGAGAGTCCCAAACGAGACCCAGCCAAGTCCGAACCTGAGAGGGAACCAGATGGGACTTCCTCCAGTTCACCAAGAACCCGAACCCGGCGAGCTGGGAAAGAACCAAATCCCTGGCTAGCAAGCAAGCGGACCGGCTGGGAGCCCAAACCAGCCAGTCGTCGAGGTAGGCCAACACCCGAACTCCTAGGAGACGCAACCGAGCCACGACTACCCGTGTAAGGCGCGTGAACACGCGAGGTGCCAGGTTCAACCCGAACGGGAGACAACGAAAGCGGTAACTCTGACGCCCCACAACAAAACCGAGCCAGTCCCTGAACCGCGGATGAATCGGGACATGCCAATAAGCGTCCCGGAGGTCCAGGGACACCATCCAAGTGCCCGGCTCCAAAAGGAGCCGAACCTGAGACAGCGTAGTCATCCGAAAGGAGGGCAATGAACCCAGGGGTTCAGACGGGACAAGTCCAGAATGAACCTCAGGTCCGCGCAGTCCCGTTTCGGAACCGGAAACAGACGGGAAACCCATCTGAGGGACGACGTCGTTTCGACGACGCCCAAACGTACCCACTCCAAGACGACTCGACGGAGCGCAGGGGAAGAAACTTGCCCTGCCAGCCCCGCCCCCCCAAAGGGGGAGGGCCACCCAACGCCACCGCAGACCGCCAGACACGACCTGAAAGGCCCACGAATCGTGGGACCAGGCGCGGGCGAACAGCGCAAGCCGCCCCCCCATCGCCCCGTCAATGGGGCAAACCGCGAAAGGGCCGGCGACCCTTACGAGACCCAGAACCCCGCACAGAGCGAACACCGCGCCGACCAGACGAGGCGGGTCCGCAGCAGGAGCCGAACCCGAACCTGACACCAGAGGCCTACCACGACGAGAGGAACCCCGAGCTCTGGCACGACCCTTCCGGAAGACCCCCCCGGGACCCCCGAAAACCAACAGTCCGACATCGAACGACAAGCCGCCGACGCAGCCTGAATAAACTGCGCCACGGCCGACTCCTCAAAAAGAAGAGGACAAAAGGGGAAGAACGCCAAAGAGCCAGAGCCCAAGCAGATTCCACGGAGGACCCAGCACCGCCTGCCGACACGCGAGACGGGAAGCATAAACAGGGAAACCGCATCCCGCAAAATCGGCGTGAACAGCTTCAACAAGGCAGCGAACGAGCGCGCAGCCGAGGACAAGGTGCCGGACCCCGGGACGGACCCAAGCGTCCTCACATCCTCCACGAGCCAATCCGAGGACAGCTCCAGGATGGAAAAGAACCGCAAGGCCAAAGCCAAAAGGCCCCGGGCGCGCAAGTCCTCCGCAACAAGCGCCGCCAAAAGGACGGGAACCTGCACATGGAGCTGAATAACGCCCACATCGCGGGGGAGGGCAGGGGCAAACAAGCACTCATTCAGGTACTCAAGCTCGCCCCCCAGGAAAACCTGAATCACCGTGGAAGCTTCCCGCCACTCCAACGTGCGGGAACGACAGAAGGAATGCCAGGAATCCAAACAAACAAGGGGCAGGCTGCTAGCCAGGAAGACTCCGGAACCTCGTAACGGAGCCAGAAAGGGAACGAAGTCCCAAACCTGAACTCAGATGGATCCAGTTCCGAGGCATAATCCGGGTCCCGCAGGAGGTAAGCTGCAAAGGCCGCTCGCACCTCACCAGGTTGGATGCGATAAGCCGAAAACCTCCGGAAAGACGGAACCGACGAACCCGGGGAACACGGAACCGAACCCGGGGAGGGCCGACACCAAATCCAACTCGTACGCAGAGGGGGGAAAAAAACCCCACTCCTTGTAACAATAAGCCCCGCTCAGAGGGAAGAAAAACCCAGGCGGGGTCCAGCGGAGCCCAAGGCCCCCAAGTCAGCCCCTCCCCAGCCTCGAGGTCCAACACCACAGGACCCGAGGCCGAGTCCTCTCCCCAAGCCCCGACCCCACAAGACAAGGACGGAGCAGCCGGAACAGCTGAAGGAAGGGGGGCCCACTGGTCAGACCCCGAAGCTTCGGCCGGGAGACAAGACTCGAATGCCTCTGCCGCTCCCCCGGAAGGGGCACCCCCCGAAGCTGCCCGAGTCTCAAGATCAAGTAACCCCTGCTCCGACCCCGAAACCCTCAGACGTTTCGGGGCTGGAAGCAAGGGGGGGGGACCAGAACGAGCAGTAGGGGAAGGACGAGGAGGCGCGGACTGAACCAGGATCGAAGCGACCCCCACCCCCAAGTCCGGGTCACGAAAAGCAAAGCGGGGCAGCCCCGGGCATCCGGGTGAGCAACCAACCTAGCGCGTTGCAACAGACGAAACCTAGACTGCAACGCACGCGCCGCCTGTACCCGAAGAGAATCATCAGAGGATTGGGTAAATTGAGTCACAAGCAAGCAGCAACACTCACAGGACTCAGGGTCGAAAGTATCACCGACCCAACAGGCAGCATGGCAGAGGCAAAAACAATGAGGGTCACCCTGAGACAAAGGGACCGAGCAACCCTCAAACTCGCACAGCGAGTGGGGACTCCGGGGTCACATCCATCGGACCCACGCGCCCCCTAGGGGATTCCCAGGGTCCTGAGCGTTTACTTTAAGAGGACTCGCGCTCAGGTAGTCCCAGGCAGGGAGCTGCTAACCGGCGCCCAAAACTACCAATCGAACTTCTATAGCTGTACCCCAGGGACGTGTACACTCACGGGGACCTAGCAGGGGCGCCATCGAGTATAACCGTGAAAGGGTTAGAACTAAGGAATGAATATGACAGAACCCCCCACCAGGCAAAAAAAAAAGAAAAACAAAACCCCGCAAGAGGACAGCGAACCCCAGGGAACAGAGCCGGCCGCTATGTCGGGAATACAAGCTGTGCAGCACCCTGCGCCCCTACCAGTGCAAACTGCCTCTTACCTGCCAGTAACAAGGGAGAACAGAACACCCAAGAGCCCAACAGGCGGCCGAAAAACCGAAAAAGGTAAAACGGACCAGCAGAGGCAGATCCAAGGAGCCTGTGGAAGGTGGCCCCAAGCCCCAAGGGTAGTACTTACAGGGCACCTAGGGAAGGAAACCCTAGGCGCATGCAGCCCGAGTACCAAAATTACTCCTGGCTCTCGCACCCAGAAAACAACACCACACGCAAGCACAGTGTTGTAGCGACACCGGAGCCAGAGCACACGACCTTCGCCTATAGCATCAGCCTCAAGAACTGAGGTGTGGGTAGCCGGCGCGGAGGGTCTGGGGCTCCCCTTCCCCCTCCCGGGGGGGGAGCTGCGCAGACAGCGGCGCGGCAGCGTGTGACGTCACACTAGTTTGCTCGTTTTTCTTTGGGGAGTTCTATCCACTAGTTCGGCTTTTGGTAGCAATTTTAACCAGAATAGGGGTTTGTTTTGGGGCGCTTACCTTTCTGGGTGCCTGTCCCGGTCGATGGCAGACATAGAATGCTTCCAACCACACGGGGGCTTCTATAGGCCATTGCTCCCCTTGCCTCTCTGAGGGGGCCCGGTTCTGGCCGTGGTTCCCGGTAGGCCTAAGAACTCCATACACATGACTGATGCCAAAGTCTGACATTAGCATATCAGCCTGGGATAGCTCCGGGGAGCCGACGGGGCTCCCCCCAGAAAANGTCTCGCCCCTCCTCCAACGTACACGTCGAAGTGCTTCAGGCCATTACTAAAGCCAAAGCTTCTTCTCGACGGTACAATAGGCACGCTGGTACTTCACAAATTTCTTGGAGTAAAATGCGACAGGCGTATGTACCTCGCTCTTTCCGGGGCCAACATGGCTTCTATGCCAACATCACTGGCATCTACGTACAGAATGAACCTGGCTGAAAAATCTGGGGATATCATACTGGGGCCTCCGTCAACAGGTTCTTCGTCTTCTCAAAAGACTCCTGACAGGCCTCTCCCCACTTCCATCGAACATTCTTTGAGAGTAATTAGTCAGGGGATGCGCTACCATGGAAAAGTTCTTGCAGAAACCATGATAGTATCCGATCATCCCAAGATACCTCAGCAATTCCTTACGTGTCCTGGGTACTGGTTACTCCCTAATAGCTGACACCTTGTGGTCCACAGGGGTTACCTCTCCTTGCCCGATGACGAAGCCTAGGTACTCCAAATGGGCCTTCCCAAACTCACTCTTGGCTAGGCTCACGGTCAAGTTATCATCTTCTAGCCTCCAGAACAGTTCTCTGAGTCGCTCCAGGTGTGTCTCCCAATCGTCGGAGTACACTACTATGTCATCGATGTATACCGTGCAGCCTTCGGCTCCCCTCAGCAACTCGTTCATCATGTGTTGGAAACAACTACCGCTGTTCTTTATCCCGAAGGGAACACTTTGTACTGATACAGTCTGTCCGGTGTTACGAAGCTGGTATCTTCCTGACCTCGGGAGTCAACGAGATCTGGTAGTACCCCTTGAGCAGGTCGACCTTGGACACATATCTTGCACTACCCACCTGGTCGATGCAATCACTCACCCTGGGCATGGGGTGGGAATCTGCCACAGTGATGGAGTTCACCTTTCTGTAGTCTGTACAAAAGCAGAATGTATCATTGCTTTTCTTCACTAACAAGCACGGGGAACTCCACTCGCTGTTGCTAGGCTCTGCAAGGTCGTTCTCAAGGAGGTACTCTACCTCCTTCCTCATCAACTCTCGCTTCTCTGGGCTGACCCTATAAGCACTCTTTTTGATGGGCCTGGCGTCCCTCACCTCCAGCTCGTGCGTTAAACTCTTGTGTCGTCGGGGCACGTCGGTAAAGAGAGAGGCATTCTCTCTCAACAGGTCCATCAGTCCGTCCGCGCTCTGTCGTCCTTGCAGGTGTTGTAACTTAACTTCGATCTTCGCCAAACTCTCCGAATTAGAGAGATGGGTGTCGTCTGCCCTGGACCACTTTCCTTCCTCCTCTGGAAATTCCTGATCCACCTGCATGCACAAAACCATCTTCTGCTGGGGATCTCGAGTCATGGTTCCGTTCTGCACGGCGGCTCCTCCTTCCTCAGGGAAGAAAGGCTTCAGACGGTCAATATGACACACCTGTGTCTTGTGGGGTCTGTCCGGCTTACTGACTTCATAGTTTACTGGACCCAACCGTCGTAGCACCTTATACGGTCCCTCAAATCGTGACTCGGTCACCCGGCTCTTCCCTGGCAGCAACATCATAACCTGGGACCCAACCTGGAACTCTCTTGGCGTAGCTTTCTTGTCATACCACTCTGACATCTTATGCTGCGCCTCCTTCAAATGTTTTCCTGCTAGTTCCTTTGCGAAAGCGAGACGCTCCTTAAACTTCTGAACATACTCGTTGACCGTTCCCATGGTCACTCCTGGTGCCCATTGCTCTTTCAGCATGGACAGAGGACTCCTCTGTACCTCATGTCCAAATACCAGCTGGAATGGTGAGAAACCCAACGACTCTACCACTGCGTTTTCGCATGGCAAACAACGCAGGGTACACTGCCTCATCCCACTCGGCTCCTTGTTCTGCACAGAACACTCTCAGAATGGTTTTCAGGGAGGAGTGAAACCTTTCGATCGTCCCTTGCGACTGCGGTCGGTAGGGCGACGACCGAATCTGAGTCACTCCCCAATATGTCACGGTCTGTCTAAATTATTTGGACTGGAATACACTCCCACAGTCCGTCTGGATTTCCCTGGGCATTCCCACCCAAGAGTAAAATCGCTGCAACTGCCTGGCTACACCTTTCGACGTCAAACACCACATCAGGACAGCTTCCGGAAATCTTGTCGCCGCACACATGATGGTCATCAAGTAGGTATTTCCTTTTTACGTCCGTGGCAATGGTCCTACCCCATCGACCAACAGACACTCAAACGCAGTCCCAAATGCAGGAACAGGGACTAACGGGGCCTTCGGTATCGCGGGTTGGCTCTTCCCTGCTCTCTGGCAAGGTAAGCAAGTCTTACAGTGACGCCTCATGTCGGTGTCCATACCCGGCCAGTAGAAATGATCCCTGATCTTACGTAAAGTCTTGGTCACTCCCAGGTGACCTGCAGAGTCCACAGAGTGCGACAGATCCACTGCCGCTCTGCACTGGGCCGGCAACACTACCTGGTGCCTCGTACCTAGTGATTCTTCTCCGGCCTCCATTCGCACAGGCCTCCATTGTCTCATCAGCATTCCGTCCTGTATATAAAAATGAGTGGCCCGCTCGGGACCAACACGTACTCCTTTGGCCTCGTGAATCAATTCTGGGAACTCCATCTGCTGTAACTCTCCCAGACGAGTGCGGTCCACTCCAAGAGAATTGGCGAGGGTCACTTGTAGCTCACCATCCGGGCTGCCTCCGCCCACCACTTGTTCTCCGGGGTTCCACGAAGAGGTGATCGACTCCCAGGCTGTCAGACGTCTCTTCTTCAGCCGTATCAGATCCACTCACTTTGTGCTCGTTGCACCGCCTTGGGATCACAGCGCACACAGGGAACGCCACCTCGGTGATTACCTTCTTGTTCCCACAGGCGTCTAACACTCCGCCTTTGTCTTTATAGTGCTCCAAGCACTCCTCGCTCTTCACGAGGTTAGGGAGGACACATCCTCCACATGCGTCATTTCCAAGGATGACTTGCGTCTCCATCTTGGGCATTGATGCGCAGGCCACTACCACTAGGGTCTGGCAGCCATAACCAGAATCTAAAGTTACCTGGTGCAGGGGCATCCTCACTGGGCCTCCCACAGTGGTCACAACAGCCACCCCCACCCTGGTACTCTCGTAACCCTTGGGGAACAGGGTTCTACTCACCAGGGTAAAATCAGCCCCGGTGTCTCTCAGTATCTTCACAGGAATGGGGTCTGCCTCCCCCATCCTTACGGTCCCCTCACACATGAATGGGTGAACTCTTTTCTCCCCACTCGGTACGGGCTCATCCCACACCCTCTCGGCAATTTGGTCCTCCACCCTCACAAAGCAACGTTCCCCCGCTGCTTAGGGCGTCTGCATTCCTGCAAGAAGTGTCCAGATCCTCCACAGTTGCAGCAGCGGACCTTCCTTGGCGGTGACCTTCCAACACCGCTCGCCCTGGCAACGCCTCCAGAGGCTGTCGCTCCGTGGGTCTTCCTCGCGCCTTCTGTCGTCTCCTTCATAGCGTCTCTCATCACAGCAACAGATCCTGAACTCTCAGCTAGGGGCTTCTTGACTATCTCCACAGAACTCTTCGATCTCCTACCGTCTCCACTCGAGAGGTGGGACTTGGGAGAACTCGCTCCTGTCCTCCATCCGTCCATCTTCCTATAACTCCTCACATATCCGGAGTATACTGGCGATCGGTGCTGTCCCTCTCTGCGTGGTCGCAAGGCTTCCTACAACATGTCAGCTCTGTCGGCAGCAGCCCTCATGTCCTTTATGTCTGCCCTCTTGACTCTAATCCTGATCTCAGGAGAGAGCACGGACATAAACTTCTCCATGACCATGAGCCTTTTGACATCCTCAGCTGACTTCGCTCCTTCAGATTCCAACCACTTCAGGAATTTTCTTTCCATGTCCCTCGCCGTCTCTGCATAAGATTTTCCTGGTGAACGGGTACATTCTCTGAACCTTTTCCTATAACATTCTGGCGTCAGATTGAAAGAGTGGAGCACCCCTCTCTTCACAGCATCGTAATTGGTGCACTCCTTGAGATCAAGCATGTTGTAGGACTTGCGAGCTTCACCAGTGAGCCTACCCTGGACCAGCTCCACCCACTCTGCTCTTGGCCACTTCTTCAAGGTAGCGACCCTCTCGAAGTGGCCAAAGAAGCCCTCAGCTTCATTAGGCACAAAGACCGGTAAATCTCGTTCACGCACTCGTCAGTCTTCCTGCTGTGGAGGGGCAGGTGGGACTAGCCCTAGTTCAGCCCACTTCAGCTCAACCTCTCTGTTAGCTTCAACCTCTTGCTGCTTCAGCTTGGCTTCCAGCTCGCACTCCTCTCGTCTCAGCTGTGCCTCATGCTCACGCTCTTCCCGTCTCGGCTGCACTTCTGCTTCTCGTTCTTCACGCTTCAGCTGTGCTTCTTGCTCACGCTCTTCCTTGCACAGCTGTGCCTCTGGATCCCCTACTGCTTCCACCAATGCTCAAATTCTCTCCTGCACTGGCAGGTGTCTGTGGCCGTTCCTCCCTCAAAGCCTCATCACGGGCCCTGAGCAGTGCCACGATCTCGAGCCTCCTCTCTCCCACTGTGGAGGATCTCAGCTGGAATCTAAAGTGGTCAGTTATCAACTGTAGCTGCGCCCTGGTGGAATCCTCCAGCACCTGCTCATTCCAGGTGTCAATAAACCTTACTACCTTCTCATCCTCCTTACTTGCCCTATGAGTGATTACCTGTTACCTTTACCTATGGCCACTATTAAGCACTGCAATCGCAACCGTAGTCGTTATCCTGATCGTGATCCTGGCAAGGTCGCCAATGTCGGGGATTCGAGTAAGTAATCATACTTAATATCCTGGCAAGGTCGCCAATGTCGGGGTGTCTCCCTCTCTCAACAATCACCACCAAGTAGTAGTAGCGAAAACTGTCACTTACTGTAGCCCTGCGGGTCTTCACTCAATCCTCGTGGCGCCACTGTTCGCCAGGAGAGTCTTCCAGTCAATCTCCGGCCGGCCTTCTAGCCAGAAGACGAGTGGGAAGACGATCTATTCTCTTCCATTCGTGTGCCCGCCCCGACAAGGGCTCTACTGCTAACGGAAAGGTAGCCAACTGGTGTTTCCCATGTCCAGTAACACGTAAGTGGTATTGTGGAATTGTGGTAGTAGTGGCAGAGAGCACACTCATTAAATCTGGTAACAGGCAGGTATATGTCTCTATCACTCTCTTTCAATGGACTCAATAGCAACAAGTCTCATAAACTTGTTAAACTCAACAAGTCAATGAACAGTCTCCGTGGTGTAGTGGTAAGACACTCGCCTGGCGTTCCGCGAGCGCTATGTCATGGGTTCGTATCCTGGCCGGGGAGGATTTACTGGGCGCAATTCCTTAACTGTAGCCTCTGTTTAACGCAACAGTAAAATGTGTACTTGGATGAAAAGACGATTCTTCGCGGCAGGGGATCGTATTCCAGGGACCTGCCCGAAATGCTACGCGTACTAGTGGCTGTACAAGAATGTAACAACTCTTGTATATATCTCAAAAAAAAAAGTAATGGAGGGATAATACAAACACGAAGGTAGTTTTGTATTTTACTTAAAAGCTTAAAGTGTTATATCTCTATATCAGCAACAAGGCAATGAAGTACATGGCAGCAAATCACTCCTTCTTCATAAACTGGAACACAACGAGGCGGCAACACTCCCCCTCCTGTCATTCCCAGCTGCCACGCCCCCACACTGCACACACTCTCTGTACTTGTTGTCCCGGCGTTAAGCGCCTATTTCTTTAAATTCACAGTAAACACAATACTGGCAATCAACACAATAAATTGCTATAAAGGCAATAAACGCAATAAATCACTGCACTGGCCTTAGACACAATTAATCATTTCAACGGCAGCAAACACAGTAACTCACTGTTCACATGAATATACTATTCAATACTCCAGCATATATATAGAGTACTTCATCAGTATTAATAAAATTGAGATAATACTGGGCACACAGCCTTATACTAATGAATGGTATATTTATATATATATATTCTCTGGCATAGTTTATAATATCAATGTCACATGAAAGTAACTATTCTCGACACAGTAATCTCTTCGATAAATCACAGGTGCACTCACACACCACATATATATTTCGTGAGAGCTCTCTACAGCATCTCTCTTCACAACTGTGCCTTATTATGACAGACATTGGTGAGCCCTGCTCACGACATAGAAGATACTCTGGCTAAATAGCTGACTAAAAGGGAATGGGGAGGGAAAACTGAATTACCTACGTCAACCTCAATGATGTGGACTCGTCCCTCTGTTGAGAGTTGAATTGAAGCTCCTGGTCCCGGCTCTCGACTCATTGTAGGGAACGCCCCCACACACACACTGATGCTCTCTCCAGGAACCCAATCAACACACAAAAAACGCGTCTTCACCATGCTCTATCCTCTGCAGGCCCTTCCTCCTCCACAACTTCTTGAAGGGTTGGAGTCGGTCTCCTGGCCGTCGACTTCTCCTCACAACTACGTCTGCAGTCCTTTCTCTCGGCTGCAGTCGTCCTGATTCCCGGCTGGTCTCGTTCTTTTCCTGTCTCTCGGTTGATTGGCCCAGCCGCTATGTCGTCACTAAGCGGCTGGGCCAATGGAATTGGCCCAGCCAATTCGATTGAATTGGAATTGAGTTTTGGAATTGAGTTTTGGAGTTGGAGAACTCCTCTTTCAGCTAAGCCCTGATGCTAAGAAAATAGAGGGATAGAAGGCCTAAATCAGAAAATAGTAAATACAGAATATGCGGTCATATGCAATGAGACATGTTTAAAAGAAAACCTGCTGCCAGTGTACACCTATATATATATATATATATATATATATATATATATATATATATATATATATATATATATATATATATATATATATATATATATATATATATATATATATATATATATATATATATATGTCGTACCTAGTAGCCAGAACGCACTTCTCAGCCTACTATGCAAGGCCCGATTTGCCTAATAGCCAAGTTTTCATGAATTAATTATTTTTTGACTACCTAACCTACCTAACCTAACCTAACCTAACTTTTTCGGCTACCTAACCTAACCTAACCTATAAAGATAGGTTAGGTTAGGTTAGGTAGGGTTGGTTAGGTTCGGTCATATATCTACGGTAATTTTAACTCCAATAAAAAAAATTGACCTCATACATAATGAAATGGGTAGCTTTATCATTTCATAAAAAAAAATAGAGAAAATATATTAATTCATGAAAACTTGGCTTATTAGGCAAATTGGGCCTTGCATAGTAGGCTGAGAAGTGCGTTCTGGCTACTAGGTACGACATATATATATTTATATATATATATATATATATATATATATATATATATATATATATATATATATATATATATATATATATATGTCGTACCTAGTATCCAGAACGCACTTGTCAGCCTACTATGCAAGGCCCGATTTGCCTAATAGGCCAAGTTTTCATGAATTAATTGTTTTTCGACTACCTAACCTACCTAACCTTACCTAACCTAACTTTTTCGGCTACCTAATTTAACCTAACCTATAAAGTTAGGTTAGGTTAGGTTAGGTAGGGTTGGTTAGGTTCGGTCATATATCTACGTTAATTTTAACTCCAGTGAAAAAAAATTGACCTCATACATAATGAAATGGGTAGCTTTATCTTTTCATAAGAAAAAAATTTGAGAAAATATATTAATTCAGGAAAACTTGGCTTATTAGGCAAATCGGGGCTTGCATAGTAGGCCAAAAAGTGAGTTCTGGCTACTAGGTACGACATATATATATATATATATATATATATATATATATATATATATATATATATATATATATATATATATATTATTAAATATGACCGAAAAAGTGAGATTAATAATTATAACACGAATTTTCTCGATTTTCCTTATGTTTCTTTTTACTGGTGACTGTAAATGAAAAATCAATTCTCCAAAATTCATTTTTATTTCTAGTCTGACGTGATGCTTGAGCGCGTTTCGTAAAACTTATTACATTTTCAAAGATTTTAGTTTACACACACACACAACTATAACTGAATAGAGCTTAAACATCTTCGATTTATATACCTGCATTTGGGTGAAGTGACATGTTACAGTAGTATAGGAAGAGGTGAAAACAAATTTTCAACACAAGCCAGAACGGGGTAAGAACGGGGTAAGAACGGGGTAAGAACGGGGTATAGAACAGGGTATAAGCTAAAGGGAAGGGTGGAAGTAACTGCAGAGGGCCTATTGGCCCATATTTCTTGATGCTTCTATATTGGAGCAGAGTCTTGAAGTGGGTAGAATATAGTTGTGCATTAATTGGCTGTTGATTGCTGGTGTTGACTTCTTGATGTGTAGTGCCTCACAGATGTCAAGCCGCCTGCTGTCGCTGTGTCTATCGATGATTTCTGTGTTGTTTACTAAGATTTCTCTGGTGATGGTTTGGTTGTGGGAAGAGATTATATGTTCCTTAATGGAGCCCTGTTGCTTATGCATCGTTAAACGCCTGGAAAGAGATGTTGTTTTCTTGCCTATATACTGAGTTTTTTGAGGCTTACAGTCCCCAAGAGGGCATTTGAAGGCATAGACGACGTTGGTCTCTTTTAGAGCGTTCTGCTTTGTGTCTCCAGCTCTGCTCCTGTAGCTGCCCCTCTGGCAGCTCCTGCGACGTTGCTGGAACCATGTGTATTGGCATTTGCCTTTCTATTGGATAATTTCAGCAACGTGGAGAGGGGGATCTGCTGCATGGGTAACAGCTTCTCCATATCTACCTACCCAGGCTTTGCGCCCTGGGGAAGACACTCCAGCTTCGTCTCACAGCGTCGAACCAACACGGGAAGCGATAGTCTACCGGTTTTAAGTCTTCTGCTCGATTGGCGAAGAGTGTGACGCCAGGGGTTGCTTCTGACGGTGGGAGGGGTCATCGCGCCCCACTGGGCAGCTACCGCCCGCCTCAAGCTGGGCAAACCCCAGCCAATAAGGTGTTGTCTCGCCACGGTCCGTTACCCTCACTGGGTGCGTGGGGTTTAGGGTGAAAACCGACAAGCGGCCCGACAACTTTGCTCCAAGCAATATCATACCTAAGAAGAAAATATCAACTGCCCTAAAGCTGGGCACATGGAACGTCAGGACACTGACACCAGGTTTCTCTGACGACCTGCAAGAAATCAATGACGCCCGAAAAACAGCAATCATCGATAGGGAGCTGAGCAAACTGCAGATGGATATTGTAGCTCTCCAAGAGACCAGGCTCCCTGGATCAGGATCTGTGAGAGAGAGGACCTTCTCTTTCTTCTGGCAAGGAAAACCACCTGATGAGACCAGAGAACATGGTTGGGATTTGCTGTCAGGAATGCACTGTTGTGATACATTATGCCACCGATGGGGGAAACCGAACGAATTCTGTCTCTAACTGCACTCCCAAACAGGACCAGTCAATGTAATTAGTGCATATGCACCAACCCTGACTTCTCCAGCAGAGGCAAAGGAAAATTCTACGATGACCTCAACAGAGTCATAGCGAGAATCCCTGTAAAAGAGCCACTGTTCATCCTGGCGACTTCAACGCCAGAGTGGGTGCCGAGCACAACATTTGGCCCACTTGTCTGGGTCAATTCGGCATAGGGAGGATGAATGAGAACGGGCAACGTCTGCTAGAACTCTGCTGCCTTCATGGTCTCTGTGTCACCAACACGTTCTTCGGCACAAAGCCTCAACACCACGAGTATCTTGGAGACACCCCAGATCCAAGCACTGGCACCAGCTTGACCTGATTCTTACCAGGCGTGCAAGTTACCCAGTCGTCAAGATTACGCGTAGCTACCAGAGTGCTGTCTGTGACACCGACCACTCCCTGGTCTGTAGCAGGGTCAAGATGCAACCAAAGAAGATTCATCACTCAAAAAAAGGCCAGACCTCGCATCGACACCACTAAGACCCGAAACCAGGACAAGGTGAAAGATTTTGCACGCGTGCTCGAGGAAGCTCTCCCTGGCCCAGCCGGGGTCACTGCCTGTAAAAGATGGGAGCACTTCAGAGACGCTGTGTTCAACGCTGCCATTTCCACCTTTGGCAAGAAGACCAGCAGGTCGGCTGACTGGTTCGAGGCTCACTCGGAAGAGATGACACCTGTCATTGAAGAGAAGAGAAACGCCTTGGCAGCCTACAAAGCCTGCCCAAGTCAGATCCTTCGGGGCCATCCGCTGCAAAGTACAGCAGAGCGCCAGGCGATGTGCCAACAACTATTGGCTCCAGCTCTGCTCCCAGATACAGACTGCAGCGGATACAGGCAATGTAAGGGGAATGTATGACGGCATCAAGCAGGCCCTCGGCCCAATCCAGAGGAAGACCGCTCCTCTGAAATCTGCCACTGGCGAGGTGATTCAGGACCAGACACTGCAGCTGAAGCGCTGGGTCGAGCACTACTCTGAGCTATACGCCAGGGACAATGTGGTCACCGAAGACGCCCTGAGCGCCATTGAGTGTCTGCCTGTGCTAATGGAGCTCGACAGCGAACCGACCCTCGAAGAACTCAGTGATGCCCTAGACTCCCTTGCTCCTGGTAAAGCTCCTGGCAAAGATGGCATTCCTGCTGAGACCTTGAAGTGCTGCAGAGGTAGCCTGCTCATGGAGCTGCATGAAATTCTCTGCCTCTGCTGGGAAGAAGGAGAGGTGCCACAGGACATGAGGGATGCCAACATCGTCACGCTGTATAAGAATAAAGGTGACAGGGGCGACTGCAACAACTACCGTGGAATCTCCCTCCTCAGTACTGTCGGAAAGCTGTTTGCTCGAGTCGCATTGAAGAGGCTCCAAGTACTTGCAGAGAGAGTCTATCCAGAATCACAATGCGGATTCAGAGCTGACAGGTCCACATCGACATGGTCTTTTCCCTCAGACAACTGCAGGAGAAATGCAGGGAACAGAAGCAGCCACTCTTCATAGCCTTCATAGATCTGACGAAGGCCTTCGACCTCGTCAGCAGGGATGGTCTGTTCAAGATCCTCCCCAAGATCGGATGCCCACCCAGGCTCCTCAGCATCATCAGATGAGAACATGAGGGGCACCGTGGTCTTTGATGGACTAACATCAGTCGCCTTTGACATCCGAAGTGGAGTAAAGCAGGGCTGCGTACTGGCTCCAACCCTATTCGGGATTTTCTTCGCAGTTATGCTGCGGCACGCCTTCGGATCTGTCACGGAAGGCATTTACCTCCGGACCAGGTCGGATGGAAAGCTCTTTAACCTCGCCAGGCTGAGAGCCAAGACGAAGGTTCGGCTGAGGTGTCTGCGCGACTTCCTTTTTGCCGACGACGCAGCAGTCACTGCCCACTCAGCCGAAGACCTCCAACGGCTCATGACCCGCTTCAGCGAGGCCTCTCAGGCTTTTGGACTCACCATCAGCCTGAAGAAAACACAAGTCATGGGACAAGGAGTGGACTCCCCACCTGACATCGGCATCTCCGATTCCAAACTGGAAGTCGTTCACGACTTCGTGTACCTGGGCTCCACAATCTCTGACTCCCTCTCTCTTGATACGGAGCTAAACAAACGCATCGGTAAGGCATCTACTACCATGTCGAGACTGACAAAGAGAGTGTGGGCCAACAATAGGCTGACTGAGTATACTAAGATTCAGGTTTACAGAGCCTGTGTCCTGAGCACTCTCCTTTATGGCAGTGAGTCTTGGACACTCTGCGCCCGTCAGGAAAGACAGCTGAATGCCTTCCACATGCGCTGCCTTCGACACATCTTGGACATCACCTGGCAGGACAAGGTGACAAACAACAACATCTTGGGGAGAGCAAGAATCACCAGCATGTACACAATGCTGAAACAGAGAAGAATGCGCTGGCTCGGGCACGTTGTGCGAATGGGCGACGGCAGGATCCCCAAGGATCTCCTGTATGGAGAGTTGATGCAGGGAAAGCGTCCAACAGGCAAGCCCCAGCTACGGTACAAAGACGTATGCAAGAGGGACCTGAAAGCCATGGACGTCGATCTTGCTATATGGGAGACACTGGCTGCAGACCGTTCAGCCTGGAGGCAGTCTGTTCAAAGAGGTCTCTCCAAGTTCGAGGAGTCACTTGCCAAGGAATCGGAGGCAAAGAGACAGAGAAGGAAAGCCAGTAGCCAGGAAGACAGACCAGAATCGGACTTCATTTGTGATCGGTGTGGGATGGACTGCCACTCTCGGATTGGCCTCATCAGTCACACCAGATGCTGCACCAGGATTGACAACCAGAGCGCAACTCCATAGTCTCCCGAGACTGAAGGATGCCTACTACTATAGTCCACCGCCAAGCAGCACATGGTCAAAGGAGGAGCTAGATAGTAAACAAGAAGGTCTTATAACAATAATGAGAGAGATTATAGCGAGAGCGGATAACGATAGATCACGACTGTTGATAGTCGGTGACTTCAACTTGAAATCCATAGACTGGGAAGCATATGAAGCTAAAACAGAAGATTTTTGGACCTGTAGATTTGTAGACCTCATCCTGGAAACATTCTTGTATCAACATGTTAAAGAAGCTACGAGGATGAGGGAAGGGGACGTTCCCTCCATGCTTGATTTGATATTTACCAGGAAGGAGGAAGAGATATTTGACATTCAGTACCTTCCTCCCTTGGGTAAAAGTGACCATGTCTTTTTGGGAATAAAGTATGCAATGCGTTATAATCTGGAAGAAAATAAGGGGTTGAAGCAGTGGAAAAACCAGACTTCAGGAGAGGACATTATGGTGACCTTAGAAATTTTTTTAGTGAGTATAATTGGACAGACTTGATGCTATTCAAGGAAGTGAATGAGATGTATGTCAAGTTTTGTGAAATATATGATAAAGGCACAAAAAAATTTATACCAAAACAGAGATGCAGAACTTGAAAACAGGATTGGTTCAATAGAAATTGCGAGAGGGCTAGAGACCAAAAGACACAAAAATGGAATCAATACAGGAAGAGGCCGAACCCCCAAACATACCAGCGATACAAAGATGCGCGAAACAACTACACGGCAGTGAGGAGAGAGGCAGAAAGAAATTTTGAAAAAGGGATTGCAGACAAATGTAAAACAGAACCAGGACTATTCTATAAATTCATAAACAACAAATTGCAGGTAAAGGATAATATTCAGAGGTTGAAAATGGGAAATAGATTCACGGAAGATGAAAAGGAAATGTGTGAAACACTAAACGAAAAGTTCCAAAGTGTGTTTGTACAAAATGAAATCTTTAGGGAACCAGACACAATAAGAATTCCAGAGAACAACATAGAGCACATAGAGGTGTCTAGAGACGAAGTGGAAAAAATGCTAAAGGAGCTAGGTAAGAACAAAGCAGTTGGTCCAGATGGAGTTTCACCATGGGTTCTGAGAGAATGTGCACCTCAGCTCAGTATTCCACTTCAACTGATTTTTCAGGCATCCCTGTTTACAGGAGCTGTAGCTGATGTGTGGAAAAAGGCTAACATAGTTCCAATCTACAAAAGTGGAAACAGGGAAGACCCCCTTAATTATAGACCTGTATCATTGACAAGTGTAATAGTCAAAATATTGGAAAAAATAATTAAAATTAAATGGGTAGAACACCTGGAGAGAAATGATATAATATCAGACAGACAGTATGGTTTTCAATCTGGAAGATCCTGTGTATCGAATTTACTCAGTTTCTATGATCGAGCAACAGAGATATTACAGGAAAGAGATGGTTGGGTTGACTGCATCTATCTCGACCTAAAAAAGGCTTTCGACAGAGTTCCACATAAGAGGTTGTTCTGGAAACTGGAAAATATTGGAGGGGTGACAGGTACGCTTCTAACATGAATGAAAAATTTTCCGACTGATAGAAAAATGAGGGCAGTGATCAGAGGCAAAGTATCGGACTGGAGAAATGTCACAAGTGGAGTACCACAGGGTTCAGTTCTTGCACCAGTGATGTTTATTGTCTACATAAATGATCTACCAGTTGGTATACAGAATTATATGAACATGTTTGCTGATGATGCTAAGATAATAGGAAGGATAAGAAACTTAGATGATTGTCATGCCCTTCAAGAAGACCTGGACAAAATAAGTACATGGAGCGCCACTTGGCAAATGGAATTTAATGTTAATAAATGCCATGTTATGGAATGTGGAATAGGAGAACATAGACCCCACACAACCTATATATTATGTGAGAAATCTTTAAAGAATTCTGATAAAGAAAGAGATCTAGGGGTGGTTCTAGATAGAAAACTATCACCAGAGGACCATAAAGGATATTGTGCGAGGAGCCTATGCCACACTTTCTAACTTCAGAATTGCTTTTAACCCTTAAATGGCGCATAGCTATATACCATTTGACACCCACAGGCGCATACAAAAAAAAAAAACAAAAAAAAAATTATTTTTTCTTCCTAACCTGTTAATTTGTGTTCACTGATCACGGGAAAATAATAAAAAAATCGTAAGTTGAATATATTGGCCGCTATAGGGCAGGGAAGTCTGGCACAAAACAGGCGCTCACTCAGCATGCGTCCCAGGCGGTCTGTTGATCGCCAGCTGTCAGGCCAGAGTTGCCACAAAGAGATAATTGCCTAATTATTTCAATGGTTCTGATTGATTTTTCGTAGTTTTT
>WNGS01169366.1:36802-47994 GCA_020271785.1 Procambarus virginalis
CTGCCTGCCTACATTTCAGCCTCTCCATCCCTGCCTGCCTGCCCATCCACCCACCAGTCAGCCATCACTGACGCAATGAGTGCATTTGGAGCCAACATGGTGCACGGATGTTCCTTCATTGTGCAGACATGTCCAATAAAGTCACTGAATGAACACTCAGCCTCTTGACAATTGAAATATAGTGTTAAAATTAAAGTTGCCATAATTTTAGTGTACAATAGTTTCATAAACTTTTTTGTAGTTCTCAAATACAGCAGAACTACTCAACACAGTGTTAACGGCATAATACACTACAGTATGTATTTACTGTACAGCATTCACAACTCCATGAGACTCAAGATGGACATAACTCAACAATAAGGAAAAACAAATGTAACAGTATTTGTTACTAGAGTAATAAATATAGGTAAAGTAATAAGATGATAATGCATTTTTATTGTCTACAAGAAAAAAAAGACACTGACGCATACGCCTCCGGAAGGTCACCCCTTGCAACGAATCCAACGCTCAAACGAACTGGGTCAGTCTTGCAACACCGATGCCGCCTGTACTCTGAACAGTAATAACATCAGGAGAGTACTGGAGAACAAGCAGAGAATCTCTTCGCAAGACTCCGGGTCAAGGTGTCAGTGACCCAACAGGCAACATGACGGAGGTAAAAGTGGCGACTGTCACCCGGAGACAAGGGCACAGCAAACAACGATCCGTACAAGACGGGTTGGAACCCAGAAGACACATTCAATGGTCCACCGAGCCCCGACAGGGATTTCCAGGGCCATAGGCTGACTGCTACGGGAAGCCCGGGCAAGGTGTTGCTAAC
Organism: Procambarus virginalis; assembly: GCA_020271785.1. NCBI lineage: Eukaryota > Metazoa > Arthropoda > Malacostraca > Decapoda > Cambaridae > Procambarus > Procambarus virginalis. Next base: position 37,623 of record WNGS01169366.1, read on the forward strand.
CGGTTAAGAAACCCAAAAATAACAAGAGGGTAGAGGATAGCACTGAAAACCCCTGTGACGTGTACAATCACGGGGTCTAGCAGAGGGCCACCAAACACTACCAGTGGAACTATAGCCACACTAGGCAGACTCCCACCAGGCAAATGAAAATAAAAACAAAAGAAAAATCCGGCAAAAATACACCGTCTCCAGAGGCAACAGGAACCGGTCGCCGCTTAGGTGGCAGGTCGTGCAACACCTTGATACCCTAGCCAGCACAAAACCAGTCCCTACCCAGGGCCAAACAAGGCAACCCGTTACCTTGAGGTGCTTCAGGGGCTCAGCGTCCCCGCGGCCCGGTCGTCGACCAGGCCTCCTTTTAAGACTTGGGTTAGAAGACACAGAAATGCTTTTTTTTCTCTCTCTCTTATTTTTCCTTCCATTTCATTCTCTGCCGCACATGTACATTTACGTTTACAGTAGAGTGAAGGAGGAGGAGGAGGAGGAGGGGCCCACTGGGAAGCGTGTCAAGGAAAACCCAGCACAAGACGCCGCCAGAGTAGCAGGCGCCGGCCCTGTCAACGAGAGGAGGAGGAGCAGCAGCAGTGTCTTCGCCTGCTGCTTTCTCTCTCTCTATGGTGTGGGTGCCGGAAGCCACTGAGCGACTGGGGACAAGGAAGAAAGATGTCGGTGACGGGTGTCGCGAGCCCCAACAGATGACTCTAATGCAGTATACGGCGCTAGGACTGTGACCTGCGCCGGTCGGACTGACTGACATGTCAACGTCTCACAGTGGGTGTTGATCTCCCCGCCGTTTATCCGCTTTCTCCTTTCCCACGGCATTTGGGTGCGGCTCCCAAGGCTACCCCGTCCTCGCAAATTTAATAAGTCAATATTGACTTATTAGTTGCGTGCATAGGTGACATACTAAACATAATAGTTTCCCTTGAAAAGCTTCATAGAAAACACCGACCTTACCTAACCTACTTAGTATGTTAAGATAAGCATCTTATTGCTTCGTTATTACAATTATTACCTAACCTATACCTATAATAGGTTAAGTAACAATTGTAATTACGAAGCTATAAGATGCTTATTTTAACATACTAAGTAGGTTAGGTAAGGTCGGTGTTTTCTATGAAGCTTTTCAAGGGAAACTATTATGTTAAGTATGTCACCTATGCACATATTTAAAAAGTCAATATTGACTTATTAAATTTGCGAGGATGGGTTGAACAAGGGCCCCAAGCCCCAGCTGGCTCCAAGGGCGAGGCAAATGCCGAGCAGCAAGAACCTCTACGGGAATGGTTCCCGAACGCCCCAGAGAAGATAACCCTGTCACGCAGGGGCAGTACTCACAGGGCGCTTAGGGAAGGGAACCCCTAAGTGCATGCAGCCCTGGCACTGATGAGGTACTCCTGGCCGCTGCACAACACAACACACGGCAGTGAACGCCACACAAGGCAAACACCGCCTAGGAAACTGAGGCCAGAGAAGCGTCTATCCCGGTTGACATTAGCCTACGAACTGAAGCTAGGCAGCCGGCGCGGTAGGTTCGGGGCTCCACCCTCCCCCTCTCGGGGCGGGGAGGGCTGCGCGGACGATCGGCGCGGCAGTAAAGTGTGATGTTTGCTTGTTTTCTTGGGATTGTAGGGAGTTTCTACCTCTCTGTTCGGTTTTTGTTTTAGTTTTTTACCATGTGGGGTTTGTTTTGTTATGCCTACCTTTCTGGGTGCCTAACCCCGGTCGATGGCAAATAAGGAAAACCCCAACCACAAGGGGGTTTTCCAGGGCCATTGCTCCCTGAAACCTCTCTGAAGGGGTCAGGTTCTGGCGCTGGTCCCTGGTAGGTCTGAACTCCTTAGCTAATGTCCCGGTCTAATATAACATACATCAGCCCGATAAGCTCCAGGGAGCCGTAGGGGCTCCCCACAGAAAATGCACCAGACTCAAGAATGGTCCCAAGCGCTTCTACATCCTCCTCAAGCCAATCCGAAGACAGCTCTAGGAGGGAAAAGAACCGAAAGACCGAAGTCAGCAGGCCACGAGAGCGCAAGTCCCCAGCCACCAGTTCAACCAAAAGGGAGGGAACCTGAATGTGAAGCTGTACCATGTATGCCAACTTTCTGCTGAAGGGCAGGGGCGAACACACACACACACTGAGGTGCTTGAATTCACCTCCCTGGTAAACCTGGACCACCGTCAATGCCTCACGCCACTCAATCGAGCTGGCAAAACAAAGTACTCTAAGCATCCAAAGACAACACATGGCAGGCCACTAACCAGGATGACTCCGGAACCTCATAACGAACCCAGTATGGAGACAAAGACCCAACCCTGAAAGAAGACGGATCCATTATAGAGGCATAATCCGGGTCGTGCAGGAGCTAAGCCGCAATGGCCAGCACACCTCACGAGGTGAGACGCGGGAAGCCGAAAACCTCCAGAAGGATGGAACCGATGGACCCAATGGGACACAGAACCAAACCCGGGGAGGGGCCAACACCAAATCCAACTCAAAGGGTAAGATAACCCAGGCAGGGTCCAACAGGGGCCCAAGGCCCCCAAGTCAACCTCTCCCCAACCCCGGGAACCTCCACACCAATACCCGGGGTTAAGTCGACCTCCAAAGCCCCGGCCACACATGAAAAAGCCGGGCAGCAGGAAAGGCAGGAAGGAATGGGGCCCATTGGTTAGACCCTGTCACCACGGCTGGAGGACCCAACTCAAATGCTTCCGTTGCTTCCCCGGAAGGGGCAACCGACGAAACCGCCCAAGTCTCAGAGCCTTCTAAACCCTGCTCAGACCCTGAAGCCTTCAGACACTTCAGAACCGGAAGCATGGGGGGGAGACAAGAATGAACCACAGCAGGGAAAATCAAGGGGGTGTGAACTGAACCAAGGCCAAAGCGACTAACACCACCTAGTCCAGGTCCTTATAAGCAAAACAGGGAAGCCTCGGGGCTTCCGGGTAGCAATCAACCTATATCGAGCATGCACTGCCTGAGCGGCCTGCACCTGGATAGGGTCATCAGTGGACTGGGTGAAATGAGTCACAAACAAGCAGCAAAACGTGCAGGACTCTGGGTCAAAGGGGTCACCGACCCAACAGGCAGCATGACAGAGGCAAAAACAGTGCGAGTCACCCAGAGACAAGGGGACAGAGCAACCCTCAACCTCGCACATGACAAGAGGGGCCCCAGGGGGTCACATCCATCGGACCCCTTGCTCCCTCCGCTGGGTTTTCCAGGACCCTTTGACTGGTATTGCTAAGGATAAGCCCAGGCAGGGTACTGCGAACCGGTGCTCAAGTGTACCAAACAATCTCTAAAAGCTGAACCCCTAGGACGTGTCCGCTCACGGGGGCCTAGCAGGGGATACCACCAAGACCCCAGAGAAATATATATAATGATCACAGGGGAAAGTAACAAAAGGCAGACCCCCTCCACCAGGCATAAAACAAAAACAAAAGAAAAACCTCACAAGAGGATAATGTACCCAGGCGAAACAGAGCTGGCACTACAATAGATAACAACTAGCTGTGCAGTACCCTGTGCCCCTACCAGTGCAAACTACCCCTTACCCTAAGGTAAACAAGGGAGGAGGAAACCCCCCCGCATACTGAGGGCGGTCAATTACCGAGCAGCAAAAGACCAACAGAGGTAAACCCCAAGGTGACTTGAGGGAGATGAGCCCCAAGGGCGGTACTTACAAGGCACTTAGGGAAGGTAACCCTAAGCGCATGCAGCCCAAGCACCTGAAATTTACTCCCAGCTCATGCACCAGCCTGAAGACAGCACTGGACACAAGGCACAGCACAGGAAACACCAAATTCAGGAGCTGGAGTCACACGACCAAGCCTCAAACACATCAGCCGAGAACTGGGGTGTGGGTAGCCGCGTGAGGAGTCTGAGGCTCTCCGTTCCCCCCTCCTGGGGAGGGGAAAGCTGTGCAGACGACTGCGTGGTGACATCACGCTCGTTTGTCTTGGGGAGTTCTGTCCACTCGTTTGACTTTCAGTAGTAGTTTCAACCAGAATAGGTGTTTGTTTTGGGATGCTTACCTTTCTGGGTGCCTGACCCGGTCGATGGCAGACAAGAATGCTCCAAATCACATGTGCATTTCTATAGGCCATTGCTCTTTGTGCCTCTCTGAGGGGGGCCAGGGTCTGGCTTGTGATCCCCAGTAGGCCTAAGAACTCCATTCACACTGACTGATGCCAAAGTCTAATATATTCATATCAGCCTGGATAGCTCCGGGAAGCCGAAGGGGCCTCCCCCCAGAAAATTGTCATTGACTTCTTTGACACTGAAAAAGTTCTCTCTAATGTCTCTTTGGCTCATTTGGGAACTCAGTTTCTACCAGTGTCCCCTAGTTCATATGCCCCCTGTGTTAAATACACTGTCTTTATCAACCCTACCAATTCTTCTGAGAATCTTGTATGTGGTGATCTTGTCTTCCCTAACTCTTCTTTCTTCCAGTGACGTGAAGTTTACTTTCTGTAGTCTCTCCTCATATTCCTCAGCTCGAGTATTATTGTGGTGGCATACCTCTGAACCTTCTCCAATCGAGTCTTGTTCTTCATGAAGATACGAACTCCATGCTGGAGCTGCATACTCCAGGACTGATTTGACATATTTGGCATACAAAATTCCGAGTGATTCGTTACATAAGTTTCTAATTTTTTTTAGCCTAGATGCAATATTACATGTGATGAGGGACACAGTTACGCTTCCTGTCTGTGACCCTTCTTGTTATTTGATTACATTAGCCTGGTTAGATATTCCCTATCTTATCTCTGATACTTCTCCTTGTTCTATCGTGAAGAGCTCCTGGAATTTCTTAACGAGTTCTTCGCCCACTTCCTTGTCATTTGTATTGAACCTGTCTGCCCCTATCCTCAGTTTCATTACCTGTTAATTAACACTTTCGCACTCTTGCGTCGAGCGTTTGCGTCCACTATTTTTCTCATGCATGTGCTCGTGGAACGAGTCCTTGCGTCGAGCGGTAAAATATTTGTATAAATGACATTTTCTATCCGATTTTGTTGGGGATAGTTTAGAAATGTTCGCCCTGAAATTTACGTTTTTTCTAATAACCGAAGAGCTTATTTTTTTTTTTTTTTTTTTTTTTTTTTTTTGAGATATATACAAGAGTTGTTACATTCTTGTACAGCCACTAGTACGCGTAGCGTTTCGGGCAGGTCCCTGGAATACGATCCCCGCCGCGAAGAATCGTTTTTTCATCCAAGTACACATTTTACTGTTGCGTTAAACAGAGGCTACAGTTAAGGAATTGCGCCCAGTAAATCCTCCCCGGCCAGGATACGAACCCATGACATAGCGCTCGCGGAACGCCAGGCGAGTGTCTTACCACTACACCACGGAGACTGCTAAGTCTCCGTGGTTATTAAAGAAAGTTATTAAGAAGTTATTTAAGAAAGTTATTTTAAGTTATTAAAGAAAACGGCATGGCAGTGAATCATCTTGGTATAACAATTGTATTATTGACACGACGAGTACGATCGACGTAGTTTTCTATGTATGTTGCCAGTCGAACGCATCCTTATGTGATGGTTTATACTTATGTTCTTATAGAACATTCTATTGCGAACACATTGGTACAAAATTAAATACTTACATCCAAAAATAATGTCAGGACAGTGAATTGAATATACACATTTCGTCGATATGGCCCCGATATGCCGCCGCGGGTAACACTTCAGCCACTTCCCACCGTCTTGTGGGTCGATTGCGACATTGATTCTATATTTATATGCATATGTCCGTATAGAGAATTTTATTGCGGTTCCAATGATACCATAAACAACGATGTAGGATAAATGTGGTCTTCGCAATCATTAAGAGAGTGGAAACATTTTGTTGCTGTTTGGCGCTCTCGGCAAGTGATGTCAATAGCTTTTTATTTGGTGTTGATATGCCTTATGATTTGGGGGCATTTTATAGGTATGTTCTTATAGACAATTCTATTGCGAACACAGTGATACCAAATTTAAATACGTACGACTACAATTAGTGTCAGGACAGTCAAAAGAGTACACACTTTTCGGTCTTACCGCTTAGGCGCGCGAAACGCCGAGCGCAAATAGGGTATGGTTTTTTTTTCGCTTCGCCGACAGCAGGAAAGTGTTAATTTACAGTTTTTCCTTCTGATGTGGCTGTGAAGGTATTTAGGTTGAGTCTTTGCCTTACTTGCTATGTCATTTTCATACTGTCTTTCTGCCTCTCTCCTCACCCTGAGGTACTCATTCCTGGTGCTCTGGTATTCTCTCTTCTCTCTGGTGTCTTGTTTCCCCATGCCATTGTACTTAGTTACTTTATCAGCTTACATCCCTAATTAAACAATGGGTTCATTTGCATTTCCATTTTTTTCCGTTTGGACTCTTGATAAACTTGTCTGCTGTCTCCTTACACTTCTGGGTGATGTAGTCCACGTTGTCTTGGGCCGTCTTTCCTCTGAGCTTTGTTTCCCGCCATATATCTGTTAGTAATTTTCTTATCTCCTCATAGTTCCCTTTTGGAATGCAAGCCTTTTTTTTTTCTGGTCCCTTCCTTGAGTACATTAACCCTACTTCTACCAGATACTCAAACCTCAGTACACTGCGATCATTTATTCAAACGGGAGCTTCGAATGGGATTTTCTTTAATGTCATATTCATTCAGAGTGAATACCAGGTTGAGGCTAGCTGGTTCATTATTGCCACTAATTCTTATGGGTCCCCTAACATACTTGCTTAAAAAGTTTCTTGCTGCCATAGCCAATAATATTAGCTTTCCATATTCCTTCACCTCTGTGCAGTTCTTTGTTTTCCTAGTCTATCTTTCCATGGTTGAAATTTTCCTTGATGAGCAGATGAGATCGATTTCTACAGGTGGCCGAGGTTGCCCTCTCAATTATAGTATTAACTGCCATGTTGTTTCTGTTATGCTCTTGCCTGGGTCTTCTGTCATTTGATGTAGGGTTATATATATACTTCTGACTGTCTGTACTCACCTAGTTGTGCTTGTGGGGGGTCGAGCTCTGGCTCTTTGGTCTCACCTCTCAACTGTCAATCAATTAGTGTAAGATTCCTAAGCCTACTGGGCTCTGTCATATCTACATTTGAAACTGTGTGTGGAGTCTGCCTCCATCACATCACTGCCAAATGCATTCCATCCTGTTAACTACTCTTGACACTGAAAAAGTTCTTTCTAATGTCCCTGTGGCCCATTTGGGTACTCAATTTCCACTTGTGTCCCTTTGTTCTAGTACCACCCATGTTAAACAATTTATCTTTACCTACCTTGTCGATTCCTCTTAGAATTTTGTTGGTGTTGACCATATCTCCCCTTACTCATCAGTCTTCCAGCGTCATGAGGTGCATTATACGCAGCCATTCCTCATAACTCATGCCTCATAGTTCTGGGACCAGCCTAGTGGTTGATGGGGTTCTGGGAGTTCTTCTACTCCCCAAGCCCGGCCCGAGGCCAGGCTTGACTTGTGAGAGTTTGGTCCACTAGGCTGTTGCTTGGAGCGGCCCGCATGCCCACATACCCACCACAGCCCGGTTGGTCCGGCACTCCTTGGAGGAATAAATCTAGTTTCCTCTTGAAGATGTCCACGGTTCTTCCGGCAATATTTCTTATGCTTGCTGGGAGGACGTTGAACAACCGCGGACCTCTGATGTTTATACAGTGTTCTCTGATTGTGCCTATGGCACCTCTGCTCTTCACTGGTTCTATTCTGCATTTTCTTCCATATCGTTCACTCCAGTACGTCGTTATTTTACTGTGCAGATTTGGTACTTGGCCCTCCAGTATCTTCCAGGTGTATATTATTTGATATCTCTCTCGTCTTCTTTCTAGTGAGTACATTTGGAGAGCTTTGAGACGATCCCAATAATTTAGGTGCTTTACCTCGTCTATGCGTGCTGTATATGTTCTCTCTGTATTCCCTCTTTTTCAGCAATCTCTCCTGCTCTGAAGGGGGAAGCGAGTACTGAGCAGTACTCAAGACGGGACAACACAAGTGACTTGAAGAGTACAACCATTGTGATGGGATCCCTGGATTTGAAAGTTCTCGTAATCCATCCTATCATTTTTCTGGCTGTCGCAATATTTGCTTGGTTATGCTCCTTAAACGTTAGGTCGTCAGACATTATTATTCCCAAATCCTTTACATGCTGTTTTCCTACTATGGGTACATTTGATTGTGTTTTGTACTCTGTATTATGTTTAAGGTCCTCATTTTTACCGTACCTGAGTACCTGGAATTTATCACTGTTAAACATCATGTTATTTTCTGATGCCCAGTCGAAAACTTTATTAATATCAGCTTGAAGTTTTTCAATGTCTTCAGCCGAGGTAATTTTCATACTGATTTTTGTGTCATCTGCAAAGGATGATACGAAGCTGTGACTTGTATTTTTGTCTATATTGATATGAGAATAAGGAAAAGCAGCGGTGCAAGGACTGTACCCTGAGGTACAGAGCTTTTAACTGCACTTGGACTAGATTTTATATGGTTGACCGTTACTCGCTGAGTCCTGTTTGACAGAAAACTGAGTATCCAGCGTCCTACTTTACCGGTTATTCCCATTGACTTCATTTTGTGTGCATCACGCCATGGTCACATTTATCGAAAGCCTTTGCGAAGTCCGTGTATATCACATCAGCATTCTGTTTTTCTTCTAATGCCTCAGTGACTTTGTCGTAGTGCTCAAGTAGCTGTGAGAGGCACGATCTTCCCGCTCGAAATCCATGTTGGCCTGGGTTGTGAAGGTCATTGGTCTCCATGAAACTGGTGACCTGACTCCTAATCACTCTCTCAAATACTTTTATGATGTGCGATGTTAGTGCAACTGGTCTATAATTCTTTGCCAATGCTTTGCTCCCTCCCTTGTGTAGAGGGGCTATGTCTGCTACTTTAAGTGCATCTGGTATCTCCCCAGTGTCCAAGCTCTTCCTCCACACTATACTGAGTGCCTGTGCTACCGGCACTTTGCATTTCTTTATAAATATTGAATTCCATGAGTCAGGACCTGGGCCGAGTGCATGGGCATGTTTTCAATTTCTCTTTCAAAATTTAGTGCGCTCGTGTTGATATCAGTTATATTTACAGGGGTTTGAATATCCCGCATAAAGAAATTATCTGGATCTTCCACTTTCATGTTGTTTATTGGAGTGCTAAACATGTCCTCATACTGCTTTTTTAGGATTTCACTAATTTCTTTGTCATCCTCGTGTATGAACCTTCACTTGTACGAATAGGTCCAATACTGGCAGTGGCTTTTGCTTTTGATTTCGCATATGAATCTCTGATTGTGCCTATGGCACCTCTGCTCTTCACTGGTTCTATTCTGCATTTTCTTCCATATCGTTCACTCCAGTACGTCGTTATTTTACTGTGCAGATTTGGTACTTGGCCCTCCAGTATCTTCCAGGTGTATATTATTTGATATCTCTCTCGTCTTCTTTCTAGTGAGTACATTTGGAGAGCTTTGAGACGATCCCAATAATTTAGGTGCTTTACCTCGTCTGTGCGTGCCGTATATGTTCTCTGTATTCCCTCTATTTCAGCAATCCTCCTGTTCTGAAGGGGGAAGTGAGTACTGAGCAGTACTCAAGACGGGACAACACAAGTGACTTGAAGAGTACAACCATTGTGATGGGATCCCTGGATTTGAAAGTTCTCGTAATCCATCCTATAATTTTTTTGGCTGTCGCAATATTTGCTTGGTTATGCTCCTTAAACGTTAGGTCGTCAGACATTATTATTCCCAAATCCTTTACATGCTGTTTTCCTACTATGGGTACATTTGATTGTGTTTTGTACTCTGTATTATGTTTAAGGTCCTCATTTTTACCGTACCTGAGTACCTGGAATTTATCACTGTTAAACATCATGTTATTTTCTGATGCCCAGTCGAAAACTTTATTAAAATCAGCTTGAAGTTTTTCAATGTCTTCAGCCGAGGTAATTTTCATACTGTACTGATTTTTGTGTCATCTGCAAAGGATGATATATATACGAAGCCGTGACTTGTATTTTTGTCTATATCTGATATGAGAATAAGGAAAAGTAGCGGTGCAAGGACTGTACCCTGAGGTACAGAGCTTTTAACTGCACTTCGACTAGATTTTATATGGTTGACCGTTACTCGCTGTGTCCTGTTTGACAGAAAACTGAGTATCCAGCGTCCTACTTTACCGGTTATTCCCATTGACTTCATATTTTGTGTGCTATCACGCCATCGTCACATTTATCGAAAGCCTTTGCGAAGTCCGTGTATATCACATCAACATACTGTTTTTCTTCTAATGCCTCAGTGACTTTGTCGTAGTGCTCAAGTAGCTGTGAGAGGCACGATCTTCCCGCTCGAAATCCATGTTGGC
>WNGS01169366.1:61039-72404 GCA_020271785.1 Procambarus virginalis
ATGAAGAAGAAATCAAATCTTTTTTCTACAAAGTGTTAGGGGTAGGCAGACCAGTAAAGTGGTACATAAAGGCAAACCAACACAATCAATAGAGAGAGAGGGGAGTGAAGAATAAGGAGAGGGGGAACAAGTTCCTGAAGATTGCATACACCAACATAGATGGAGTAAGATCGAAGATATTGGAGTTAAGTGATGTAATACAGATGCAGACACCAGACATTGTTGCACTCACGGAGACAAAACTTGAAGATGATATTTTAAATGAGGTCATTCCCAAGGGGCTACTCAATTTGGAGAAGGGACAGAAAAATTAGGAAAGGCGGTGGCGTGTTGCTGTGCTGGTGAAAGAACACATAAAGGTGAAGGAAATAATGACTGCCAATCCACAAGAGGTTGACATAATAGCACTAGAGATCTGCCATGAAGATGATAAACTAATGGTCATAAATGCATATAGTCCACCACCAAGCAGCACATGGTCAAAGGAGGAGCTAGATAGTAAACGAGAAGGTCTTATAACAATAATGAGAGAGATTATAGCGAGAGCGGATAACATAGGTCACGACTGTTGATAGTTGGTGACTTCAACTTGAAATCCATAGACTGGGAAGCATATGAAGCTAAAACAGAAGATTTTTGGACCTGTAAATTTGTAGACCTCATCCTGGAAACATTCTTGTATCAACATGTTAAACAAGCTACGAGGATGAGGGAAGGGGACGTTCCCTCCATGCTAGATTTGATATTTACCAGGAAGGAGGAAGAAGTTTGACATTCAGTACCTTCCTCCCTTGGGTAAAAGTGACCATGTCTTTTTGGGAATAAAGTATGCAATGTGTTATAATCTGGAAGAAAATAAGGAGGATGAGGCAGTTGAAAAACCCTGACTTCAAGAGAGGACATTATGGCAACCTTAGAAATTTTTTTAGTGAGTATAATTGGACAGACTTGTTGCTAGGCAAGGAAGTGAATGAGATGTATGTCAAGTTTTGTGAAATATATGATAAAGGCACAAACAAATTTATACCAAAACAGAGATGCAGAACTAGGAAACAGGATTGGTTCAATAGGAATTGCGAGAGGGCCAGAGACCAAAAGACACAAAAATGGAATCAATACAGGAAGAGGCCAAACCCCCAAACATACAAACGATACAAAGATGCAAGAAACAACTACACAGCAGTGAGGAGAGAGGCAGAAAGAAATTTTGAAAAAGGGATTGCAGACAAATGTAAAACAGAACCAGGTCTATTCTACAAATTCATAAACAACAAATTGCAGGTAAAGGATAATATTCAGAGGTTGATAATGGGAAATAGATTCACGGAAAATGAAAAGGAAATGTGTGAAACACTAAACGAAAAGTTCCAAAGTGTGTTTGTACAAAATGAAATCTTTAGGGAACCAGACACAATAAGAATTCCAGAGAACAACATAGAGCACATAGAGGTGACTAGAGACGAAGTGGAAAAAATGCTCAAGGAGCTAAGTAAGAACAAGGCAGTTGGTCCAGATGGAGTTTCACCATGGGTTCTGAGAGAGTGTGCACCTGAGCTCAGCATTCCACTTCAGCTGATTTTTCAGGCATCCCTGTTTACAGGAGTTGTAGCTGATGTGTGGAAAAAGGCTAACATAGTTCCAATCTACAAAAGTGGAAGCAGGGAAGACCCCCTTAATTATAGACCTGTATCATTGACAAGTGTAATAGTCAAAATATTGGAAAAAATAATTAAAACTAAATGGGTAGAACACCTGGAGAGAAATGATATAATATCAGACCGACAGTATGGTTTTCGATCTGGAAGATCCTGTGTAACGAACTTACTCAGTTTTTATGATCGAGCAACAGAGATTTTACAGGAAAGAGATGGTTGGGTTGACTGCATCTATCTGGACCTAAAAAAGGCTTTCGACAGAGTTCCCCATAAGAGGTTGTTCTGGAAACTGGAACATATTGGAGGGGTGACGGGTAAGCTACTAACATGGATGAAAAATTTCCTAACTGACAGAAAAATGAGGGCCGTAATCAGAGGCAAGGTATCGGATTGGAGGAATGTCACGAGTGGAGTACCACAGGGTTCAGTTCTTGCACCGGTAATGTTCATTGTCTACATAAACGATCTACCAGAGGGATTACAGAATTACATGAACATGTTTGCTGATGATGCTAAGTTAATAGGGAAGATAAGAAACCTAGATGATTGTCATGCCCTTCAAGAAGACCTGGACAAAATAAGTATTTGGAGCAACACTTGGCAAATGGAATTTAATGTGAATAAATGCCATGTTATGGAATGTGGAATTGGTGAACATAGACCCCACACAACCTATAAATTATGTGAGAAATCTTTAAAGAATTCTGATAAAGAAAGGGATCTAGGGGTGGTTTTAGATAGAAAACTGTCACCTGAGGACCACATCAAGAACATTGTGCGAGGAGCCTATGCTACACTTTCTAACCTAAGAATTGCTTTTAAATACATGGATGGAGAAATACTAAAGAAATTGTTCACGACTTTTATTAGACCAAAGCTGGAATATGCAGCGGTTGTATGGTGCCCTTATCTTAAGAAGCACATCAACAAACTGGAAAAGGTGCAACGACATGCCACTAAGTGGCTCCCAGAAATGAAGGACAAGAGCTATGAGGAGAGGTTAGAGGCATTAATATGCAAAAACTAGAAGATAGAAGAAAAAGAGGCGATATGATCACTACGTACAAAATAGTAACAGGAATTGATAAAATCGACAGGGAAGATTTCCTGAGACCTGGAACTTCAAGAACAAGAGGTCATAGATTTAAACTAGCTAAACACAGATGCCGAAGAAACGTAAGAAAATTCACCTTCGCAAATAGAGTGGTAGACGGTTGGAACAAGTTAAGTGAGAAGGTGGTGGAGGCCAAAACCGTCAGTAGTTTCAAAGCGTTATATGACAAAGAGTGCTGGGAAGACGGGACACCACGAGCGTAGCTCTCATCCTGTAACTACACTTAGGTAATTATCTTAGGTAATTACACACACACACACACACACGGAGGAGGATCGTGTCCGTCACACACACACACAGGTTGTTCTGAAAAAACTGGAAAAATATTGGAGGGGTGACAGATAAGCTTCTAACATGGATGAAAAATGTTCTGACTGGTAGAAAAATAACAGCAGTAATAAGAGGAAGTGTTATCGGACTGGAGAGAAATGTCAAAAGTGGAGTACCACAGGGTTCAGTTCATTGCACCGGTGAAATTCATTGTCTACATAAATGTTCTACCAGTTGGTATACAGAATTATATGAACATGTTTGGTGATGATGCTAAGATAATAGAAAGGATAAGTAACTTAGAAGATTGTAATACCTTTCAAGAAGACCTGGACAAATAAGTATATGGAGCACCACTTGGCAAATGGAATTTAATGTAAATAATGCCATGTTATGGAATGTGCAATAGGAGAACATAGACCCCACACAACCTATAAATTATGTGGAAAATCTTTAAAGACTTCTGATAAAGAAAGAGATCTAGGGGTGGGTTCTAGATAGAAAATTATCACCTGAGGACCACATAAAGAACGTTGTGCGAGGAGCCTATGCCACGCTTTCTAACTTCAGAATTGCTTTTAAATACATGGATGGCGATATACTAAAGAAATTGTTCACGACTTTTGTTAGGCCAAAGCTAGAATATGCAGCGGTTGTGTGGTGCCCATATCTTAAGAAGCACATCAACAAACTGGAAAAGGTGCAAAGACATGCTACTAAGTGGCTCCCAGAACTGAAGGGCAAGAGCTACGAGGAGAGGTTAGAGGCATTAAATATGCCAAAACTAGAAGACAGATGAAAAAGAGGTGATATGCTCACTATGTACAAAATAGTAACAGGAATTGATAAAATTGATAGGGAAGATTTCCTGAGACCTGGCACTTCAAGAACAAGAGGTCATAGATTTAAACTAATTAAACACGGATACTGAAGAAATATAAGAAAATTCACTTTCGCAAACAGAGTGGTAGACAGTTGGAACAAATTAGGTGAGAAGGTGGTGGAGGCCAAGACCGCCTGTAGTGTCAAAGCATTATATGACAAAGAGTGCTGGGAAGACGGGACACCACGAGCGTACCTCTCATCCTGTAACTACACTTAGGTAATTACACACACATGGCATAGTGTGTGTCCTTCACACACGAAGGAGAGTAATGAAATGACTTCTTTGATGACAATATACTGTAATGCACTTACCGTTTATTGCTCTGCAGGTGGACTTTCCTACCAAGTCGTAGCCGTCTGAGCAGCTACAGGTATAATTATTCACCAGGTTAGTGCAGGACTGGTCACACGAGCCCTCCACCTCACATTCATTGGAGTCTGCAAATGTGAAACATTGAAAGGATACAACTAATCACTTCAAAACATTGCCTATGTTAATGTGTAGATTTGTACCATGCTTCCTTTTTAAAAACTTTGTTCAAAGCTGGATGTAGAGCAAAAACTTATATTATATCAAATACTGAACAATGCTGTAAGGTATCCCTACCAAGGATACTAATCAACACTTCAAGGTATCCCTACCAAGGGTACTAATCAACACTTCAAGGTATCCCTACCAAGGATACTAATCAACACTTCAAGGTATCCCTACCAAGGGTACTAATCAACACTTCAAGGTATCCCTACCAAGGATACTAAATGCTGCAAGGTATCCCTACCAAGAATACTAAATGCTGCAAGGTATCCCTACCAAGAATACTAAATGCTGCAAGGTATCCCTACCAAGAATACTAAATGCTGCAAGGTATCCATACCAAGGATTCTAAACAATATTGCAAGGTATATCTACTAAGGATACTAAACAACTGCAAGGTATCCCTACCAAGGATATCTAATAAATGCAAGAGATAATTACCAACACAGGAAGTGTCATTGGGTTGCTGGCCTTCAGGACAAAAGCACTGTGGCCCTTTGTCTGTGGGTGTACATTTGTACTCACATCTCCGTGATTGACACTGTGCAGTTTCATCTGTAAAAATAAATTTTAATTTAGCAATTATATCAAAAGGAAAAAGAAAATATTGTATGTAATTTTATATATTTTATAAAGTGGTTTGTAATATTCTCATCTATGCCATAGATGATTATGACAGTGATTGCTTCAACATTCAGTACTCCACTCAACATTTTTTCAGACTCATTTCTACCTAGGAAAACTCTTTCTGCGGACAGCCCCTTCGGCTCCCTGGAGCTATACCGGGCTGATGTGTATATATTAGACTGTGGCAACAGTCAGGCGATGGAGTTCTATGCCTACCGACGACCACGAGAGAGAACCTGGGCCCCCCTCAGAGAGGCACGAGGAGCAGTGGCTTATAGACACCCCTATGTAGCTGGAAGTGGGCTATGTCTGCCATCTACCAGGTCAGGAACACAGAAGGGTAGGAATCCCAAAACAAACTACAGCTGGTGAAAAATTGCTAACCTTAAAGCTGAATGAGCAAGCAGAACTCCCCAATCAGAAAATAAACAAACAAGCATGACGTCACCACGGCCGCCGTGCTGCTGTCTGCACAATTCCCCCCTCCCTAGGAGGGGGAAGGGTGGGGGGAGGTGGTCCTGTGCTGGCTACCCAATCTCAGTTCTGGGGCTGTTGTGTTGGGTGGCAGTCGATCGACTCTGGCTCCAATCCTTGAGCAGTGCTGTGGCTTGTGGTGTTGTGCTGTGGTTTAGTGGTGTGCGAGCCAGGTGTAATTCCAGAAGTACTGGGGCAGCATGTGCCTAGGGTCCCCTTCCCTAGGTGTCCTGTAAGTACTGCCCTTGCGGTTTAGGATTATCTTCCATATGCTGGTCGGGAACTACCTCCGCAGGATTCTTTTGCTGCTCAGTGATTGCCCGCCCTTGGGTTCAGTTGGGGTTGTTCATGCCTCTATTTGACCTTGGGTAGGAGGTAGTATTGTCGCTGACTGGGGAGCAAGGTACTATACAGCTGTCTGATATAAGCATAGCATCTGGTTCTGTTCCAGTTCTGGTTCTGTATTCTGTTCTGGTTCTGTTGTTCCCCTGGGACGTTGTGCTTTTGCGGGTTTTCTTTTCTTTTCTTTGTTTTGTTTGCCTGGCGGGGATCTGTCTTGTGTGACTATAGGTCCACTTGTATTTTTTGGTGGCCCTCCTCTTGGCCCCCGTGACTGTACACGTCGCAAGGGTTCAGCTTTTAGTTTGTTTGCTTAGTAGCTCTGGGATAACCAGTTAACAGTACCTTGCCTGAGCTTCCCGTAAGTCAGCCTAAGGGTCCTGGAAACCCCCAATGGAGCTCATTGGTCCAATGGAGGAGACCTCTGAGTACCACCTCCTTTTATGCGAGTTTGAAGGTTGCTCTGTCCCCTTGTCTCAGGGTGACATTCATCATCTTTGCCTCCTCCATGCTGCCTGTTGGGTCGATGACACCCCTTGACTCAGAGTCTTGCGAGTGGTGTTCCTTGCATGTACTCCAGTTCACCCAGTCCACTGTTATTGATATTCAGGTGCAGGCAGCTTCCGTGTTGCATGCGAGGTTTAGGTTGCTGCAACGCGCACGGTTGGTTGCCTTTTGAATGCCCCACAGCTGCCCCGTTAGGTTATAGGGACCCGGACTTGGGGGTGTTAGTCACCTCAACTTTGGTTTTATCCACGCCCCTTGTCCTTCCCTGCTGTGGTTCATTCTTCTTCCCCCTCCTCGATCCCCCCTGCTCCCGGGTCCCAAACGTCAGAGGGTTTCGGAGTCGGGGCAGGATTTTCATGGTGGCGAGACTCGGGCGGCTTCGGAAACTGCCCCTTCTGAATCGGCGGCGGAGGCATTCGAGCCTGTTCCTCCTGCTGGGGTTTTCAGGTTGTGCCAGCAGACCCACTTCATCCCAGTTTTCCAGTCGACTCTGTCTTTTCTCCAGTGGAAGAGGGTTTGGAGGATGGCTCGGCCCCAGGACCTGACATGGGGGATCCCAGGGCTGGGGAGGAGTTGATTTGGTAGGGGTTGGGCTCCGTTTGACCCCACTTGGGTGTTGGTACCCTCAGCATGGGGCTTATTCTTACAGAGGGCGGAGTTTTCCTGTCCTCCCTCCCTGTACGAGTTTGATATGGGTTCGACTCCTTCCCCAGTTTGGTTCCGGGTTCCCTTGGGTTCTTCGGTTCCCTCCTTCCGGAGGTTTTCGGCTTCCCGCATCACACCGCTGGAGGTGCGAGAGGCCCTTGCAGCTTACCTCCTGCGAGACCCGGATTACACCTCGATAATGGATCCTTCATCTTTTGAGTTTGGCTCCTCTTTTCCTTACTTGGTGCATTACAAGGTGCCAGAATCTCCTGGCTGGTGGACTGCCCTTTTTTTTTCGTTAGGGGCGTGGCATGCGTTTTCTCGGACCCGCACGCTTGAATGGCGGGAGTTGACTACAGTTGTTCAGGTTTACTGGGGGGCAGTTTGAGCACTTAATGCATGCTTGTTTGCCCCTGTGCTTCCTCGTGATATCGGCCAGGTGCAGCTTCATGTGCAGGTTCCCTCCCTTTCAGCGTCCCTGGTGGTCGAGGATTTGCATGCCCGTGGGCATTTGGCTTTGGTTTTGCGCTTCTTTTCCCTGCTGGAGCTGTCTTCGGACTGGCTCGAGTTGGATGAGGAGGATGTGGAGGAGCTGGGTTACAGACCGGTGTCTGGTGCACTTGCCTTGGCAGCTCTGGCATCAGCTGCCTTGTTGAAGTTGTATGTGCCATTTCTGAAGTAAGTGGTATCTCTGGTTTTTTATTCTCATCTCACATGCTGACAGGCAGTGCTCTTCCACTCTTTGGAATCTGCTTGGGTCCTGGATCTTAGATTTTCGTTTCCTTTTTGTCCGTTGATTTTTGCAGAGTCTGTGGTGGTGCATTTTCTGCAGGTGGCTTCATCTAGTTGCCAGCCTTGGACTTGTTGGTTCTCCGGAGGGACCTTTGGGGTCCTGCCTGGAAGGGTCGTGCCAAGGCTCGAGGTTCCTTTGGTCGTCATAAGCCAGCAGTGTCAGATTCGGGTCCGGCCCCTCCTGCAGAACCGTCATCGTCTGGTCAATGCAGTGCTTGCTCTGAGCATCGGTCAGGTTCTCATAAGGGTCGTCAGCCCTTTTGAGGTTTGTCCCGTTGACGGGGCAATGGGGTGAGGCTTGCACAGTTTGTTCACACCTGGTCCCACAATTCGTGGACATTTTGGGTCATTTCCTCACTCCTGTGGTGGTGTTGGGTGGCCCCTGAACCTCCTCTTTTGGGAGATTCGGGCCTTGCGGGGCAGGCCTATTCCCTTGAGCTCTGTCAGGTCATCCTGGAGTGAGTACATTTGGGCATGATCAAAACGACAGTATCCATTGGGTGGGTTTCCCGCCTGTCTTCAGTTCTGAAATGGACTGTGACGACCTGAGGTTCATTCTAAACTTGTCCCATCTGAACCCCTGGGTCTTTTGCCCCTCCTTTCGGATGACTACTCTGTCCCATGTCTGGCTGATTTTGCACCTGGGAACTTGGATTGTGTCCCTGGACCTCAGGGATGCATATTGGCACGTTACAACTTATCCCGGGTTCAGGGACTGGCTCTGTTTTGTCATGGGGTGGCAAGCTTACTGCTTTCATTCAGATTTTGGTTTACCTTAACAACTACCTGGTCGGGGCTTTCAGCCAGGTCACATGTTTGCTTGCCAGGGATTTACAGTAGTTCTTTCCCAGCGAGCCGGGTTTGGGTTCTTGGTGAACTGGAGGAAGTCCCATTTGGTTCCCTCTCAGGTTCGGATTTGGCTGGGTCTTGTGTGGAACTCTCTGCCCGCTTCCTTGTCTCTCTCCGGGCTGCTGCAGTCCTGGAGCACTCGGAGTCACTCATCAGTTGTTCAAACAGCTGTGAGGGAGTCTGAACTTCGCCATGCTGGTCGACCCATCTGGTCGGATCTGGCTTCAGTGGCTGTTCTGGTTCGTTCGGGGACGTCCCTTCTGCTGCTCTCACGATCACTGTGTTAGGTCCCCCGGGGGCCCTTGAATCGGCTGCTGCGTCACTGGCTTCCTCTTGCTCACTAGTCCAGCCAGGGCTTTGGGGTCCGTCTATCCGTCGGGCCCTCAACACAGTGCGAAAGTTCGCAGCGGTGTGAGCCGGGCTGTGGTGGGTATGTGGGCCTGCGGGCCGCTCCAAGCAACAGCCTGGTGGACCAAGCTCTCACAAGTCGAGCCTGGCCTCGGGCCGGGCTTGGGGAGTAGAAGAACTCCCAGAACCCCATCTACCAGGTATCAACCAGGTGTGGTATTCGCTTCTGAGGGTTCGAGTCGCTCGAGGAGCGACGATTCGGCTCTATTCGGGATATTCCCCAGTGGTTCATTGCCTGAACTGTGGGGGTTCGATGTGGTCCTTGGCTCTTTGGGGCTGGTCACTTCGGGTGACTCGTCTGCCGAGTTCTCGGGGGTTTGGTTCTGGCGGTTCACGTTCGGGGGGGTGTCCAACGTCCTGGAGGACAGCCTACCCTGGTTCATTACCCTTTCCAAGTTATGGACAATCAATGCCGACTCATTCAGTTGGCTCTGCCAGACGTATGGAAATGCAAAGGTGGACCTCTTCGTGCTGGAGCGGTTGAGGCGTCTCCCAGTGTATGTGGGGCTCTTCCTCGACTGTGAGGCAGTTGGGGTCGATACCTTTTGGCTGGACTGGTCGAGATTGGATTACCCGTACCTCTTCCCACCGGCTCTGTTGCTCCAAGTCCTGGCTTGCTTGGAGACTTACCAGGTAAAGTAGTCCTATTGGCCTCTTGGTGGCCGGCCATGCCCTGGTTTAAGGTGCTGCTTGTTCAGTGTCCGAACCTGAAGGTCTTCCCATGGCTTTGCCTCTTTCAGCAGATCAGTC
The DNA here is from genome assembly GCA_020271785.1 of Procambarus virginalis. NCBI lineage: Eukaryota > Metazoa > Arthropoda > Malacostraca > Decapoda > Cambaridae > Procambarus > Procambarus virginalis. The sequence goes on from WNGS01169366.1 coordinate 70,890, forward strand.
CAGTCCAGTATGTGGCTGGTTCAATCTTCTCCTCCGCTTTTAGCATCTGGTCTTTTTGATGCGGATTCATCACCACTTGTATGGTGATCAGGTGACTTCATTCATGGGGTCCCACCTGTGTGTCTCATCTCGGTGGCAGTATGAAGTCTCCTGGCAGTCCTTTCGACACTTTTTGTCTCTTCGTGGGTTGTCTTCAATTTTTGATCGGTTGTTTTGTCCATTCTCTCTTGGCTGTTTCAGGACTCATCTTATGCCACATACTGTTGCCTCATATTGTGCAGCGCTGGCAGTCGCTTCAGCTTGCATTCAAGGTGGATGTCACTTCTGCTCCATTCCACAAGCTTTCTCAGGCGTTGTTTCACCTCCTGCCTACTCATGCACCGCCTGAGCTGTCCTGATCTTTAGACCAGGTGTTCACTTTTCTCTCTTCTCCTCGGTTTGTGGTGGTCCCCTTTAGTTCAGGACTGCTTTTCTAAGGCTCTTTTCTTCTTGGCATTGGCCTCTGGGTCGGGTTGGAGAGCTTCGTGCTCTCCTCTGGTGCAGGGGTTTCTGCTCTTTTGGTCCCGGTGGTCAGTTTGTTCGTTTGCAGCCGTCTCCTTCTTTTCTGACTAGGAATGAGTCTATCGGGGGTGCATCATGTTTTGTGTTCGGTTGCGGCTCTTCGCCGTTAATTGCGCACCACGGCTTCCATGGCAGGGAATGCACTTTGGATTGACTTGGTTTCCCTTCTTCCTGTTCCAGAGCGTGGGTTTTCCAGGTTGTCCGCAGGATTATTCAGTCCAGCCAGCCTGTGGTCTATCCCCGTGCTCACAACATTCGCAAGTTTGCAGCTTTGACTGCTGTTTTTGGTAATATGTCCTGGGCTGACATTCGGGCATGGGCTTTTGGAGAATGAACAGAGTCCTGACCACATGGTATCTCATTAATGTTCCTGCCCCTTCTCAGGCATGAGTAGCCTTGGGTTGCAGGTGCAGCCAGTTGTCTCAAATTCAAGTTGAGAAGCGAGTGGCAGCCACCTTCCGGGTAGGTCCCTCTTTTACTTTATCTTTGGTTAGGTAGCTCTGGGGGAGCTGAAGGGGCTCTCCACAGAAAACCAGCATTGAATGTAGTGAAACGCCATTTTCTGGGCGGGACCCCGGAGGCTCCCCGGCATCCCTCCTCTCCCTCGGTCGGCATTTTTTTGTGTTTGTTATATTCAGCCTCTGAACTGGGGTTGGGCTGCCGGCGTGGGAGGTCTGGGTCCCTCCCTTCTCCCATGCAGGGAGTGGGGGGGGGGAGAAGTTGAGCAGACAGCATCGCGGTGGCTCTAGTGACGGCATGCTTGTTTGCTTGTTTTCTAATTGGGAGCTCTGCTTTCTCATTCGAGTTTGGCTAGCAATTTTTCACCAGCTGTAGTTTGCTTTGGGATTCCTACCCTTCTGGGTGCCTAACCTGGTAGATGGCAGACATAGACAGCTTCCAACCAATGCGGGTGTCTATAGGCCACTGCTAATCGTGCCTATCCGAGGGGCCAGG
>WNGS01169366.1:79699-92356 GCA_020271785.1 Procambarus virginalis
ATAACCAAGCAAATATTGCGTCAGCCAGAAAAATGATCGGATGGATTACGAGAACTTTCAAATCCAGGGATCCCATCACAATGGTTGTACTCTTCAAGTCACTTGTGTTGTCCCGTCTCGAATACTGCTCAGTACTCACTTCCCCCTTCAGAGCAGGAGAGATTGCTGAAATAGAGGGAATACAGAGAACATATACGGCACGCATAGACGAGATAAAACACCTAAATTATTGGGATCGTCTCAAAGCTCTCCAAATGTACTCTCTAGAAAGGAGACGAGAGAGATACCAAATAATATACACAGGGAAAATACTAGAGGGCCAGGTCCCAAATCTACACAGTAAAATAACAACGTACTGGATTGAACGATATGGAAGAAAATGCAAGATTGAACCAGTGAAGAGCAGAGGTGCCATAGGCACAATCAGAGAACACTGTATAAACATCAGAGGTCCGCGGTTGTTCAACGTCCTCCCAGCGACTATAAGAAATATTGCCGGAACAACCGTGGACATCTTCAAGAGAAAACTGGACTGTTTCCTAAGAGAAGTCCCGGATCAGCCGGGCTGTGGTGGGTATGTGGGCCTGCGGGCCGCTCCAAGCAACAGCCTGGTGGATCAAACTCTCACAAGTCGAGCCTGGCCTCGGGCCGGGCTTGGGGAGTAGAAGAACTCCCAGAACTCAACCAGGTACTAATGATACTTATCAAGACACTAATGATCTCTAGGGTGGAATTTTGTAGGACACTAACAGCCTCATTCAGAGGCGGAGAATGGCTATACGAGCCATTCGGAGGCGCAAAAGGGGAGGGGGAAGGGGGCGCCCCAGACCCCTCACGCCGGCGATCCCCCCTGCAGGTCTCAGGCTGATGTGTTATTGGCGTGGTCTTGTGCCTCTGGCTCCAGGGAGTTGTCTCAGTTTCTGTGCCATGACATGGACTGTTTCTACTGGTGGTGTGCGAGCCAGGAGTAATATTCTTCAGTACTCGGGATGCATGCGCCTAGGGCCACCTTCCCTAGGTGCCCTGTAAGTACTACCCTTGGGGCTTGGGGCCACCTTCCCTAGGTGCCCTGTAAGTACTACCCTTGGGGCTTGGGGCCACCTTCCCTAGGTGCCCTGTAAGTACTACCCTTGGGGCTTGGGGCCACCTTCCACAAGTCACCTCGGGATCTACCCCCACTGTGTTTTTTTCTGCTCGGTACTTGGCCGCCCTTGGAGTCAACTGGGGTCTTTGGTGCCCATGTTAGCCTCTGGGTGGGGGTAGTTTTTCGTCACTGATATGGGTGCGGGGTACTGCACAGCTAGTTTTTACCTCTTACAGTGGCCAGCTCTGTTTCACCTGGGTATGTTGTTCTCTTGCGGAGTTTTGCTTTTGTTTTTGTTGTTCTGCCTGGTGAGGGGGGGGGGTCTGCCTTCGTCGTTGCCCCTTCCGTGTTGGGGTGTATATAGCTTTCATTCTATCATTATATCTATTCTCAGTTTTTGTGTAGTTGGTGGTACTTCAGTTTTTATGTACTGTAGTTGGTAGGGGTCCGTCTAATTACCACAAGCTACCACAAGCTTCCACAAGCTTCACAAAGCTTCCTGGCAATACGTTAGTAATGAATAAATATGATAGGTTAGGCTGACCTAACCTAACCTAACTTAACCAAACCAAACCTAACCTATCCTAACCTAACCTATCCTAACCTAACCTAACCGACACTTGGATCGTCGATTTAATTTGGCGTCACCAGCTCTTTATTTTCGTCTAATTTCTTAATAAAAAGATACTTTTTCAGATTAAAATTGTTTTTTCGTGTTGTACATTCATCACCAACATTATAATAAGTAAATATATCATATTTATTCATTACTAACGTAATGCCAGGAAGCTTTGTGAAGCTTGTGTAGCTTGTGGTAATAAGACGGACCCGTTGGCGGGCGACTGACAGCTGGGTGGACAACGCTTCGGACTCGTAGTCCTGAGGTTCCGGGTTCGATCCTCGGTGGAGGCGGAGACAAATAGGCAACATTGTTTTTCACTCTGATGCTCCTGTTACCAAGCAGTAAATAGGTACCTGGGAGTTAGACAGCTGCTACAGCCTGCTTCCTGGGGGTGGAGGCCTGGTCGAGGACCGGGCCGCGGGGACACTATTCTCCGAAATCATCTCAAGATACCCTCAAGATAACCTTGCTAGGCCCCTTTGAGTAGACATGTTCCAGGGGTTCAACAATTAGGAGATTGTTTGGTAGTCTTGGGCGCCGGTTCGCAGTTACCTGCCTGGGCTTCCCTTAGTGTGTTTATAAGGCTAAGGGCCCTGGAAAACCCTGCGCGGGGTTCTGTGGTCCGATGGATGTGACTCTTGAGTCCCCTCTTGCTTCGTACGAGTCTGAAGGTTGATCTGTCCCCTTGTCTCTAGGGGATGATCACCGGTTGTGCATCCGCCATGCTGTCTGTTGGGTCGCTGAGTCTTTTGACCCGGAGTTGTGTGACGTTTGTTGCCTGTACATGCTCCAGTTCACCCAAGCTACTGATCATGATATGAGGGTGCAGGCGGCAGCTGTGTTGCATGCTAGGTTTAGGTTGCTGCAACACGCTAGGTTAGTTGCTTCCACGGATGCCCCGAGACTGCCCTGTTTTGGTTTTAGGGACCCAAACTTGGGGGTGGGAGTTGCTTCAGCTCTGGTTCCGTTGTCCTCCCCTTGTCCTTTCCCTTCAGTTGTCCCTTCCCTTCCTCCCCCTCCGGCTCCGAAGAGTATGAGGGTTTCAAAGTCAGGGCAGGGTTTAGTTGGTGTTGAGACTCGGGCAGTCTCACGGGAGTCCCCTTCCAGGGTGGCGGCAGAGGCATTTGAGCCTGGTCCTCCTGCCGGAACTTCTGGGTCTGACCAGTGGGCCCCCCCTTCATTCCTGCTTTTTCGGCTGCTCCTGCCTTTTCTTTAGAGGCGGGGGGGTGGGGGGGGGTTGGGGATGACTCGGCCCCGGATCCTCGGGGTGAGGTTCTTGGGGGGGGGGGAGGGGTTGCCTTGGGGCCTTGTGCCCCATCGGAATCCGCTTGGGTTTTTGTACCCTCGAAGTGGGACTTGGTGTTACAGGGTGCGCTCCCTCCGTGTACGAGTTGGATTTGGGGTCTACCCTTTCCAAGGTTCGGTTCCGTGACCCTGACAGTTCTTCGGTTTCATTTTTCCGGAGGTTTTTGGCTTCCCAAGACCAATCCCAGTGGGTGCGGGACGCCCTTGCAGCTTACCTCCTGCACGACCCGGATTTTGCTTTTATGATGGATCTGCATGCCTTTATGTATGGATTTTCATGTCCTTACTGGATTCGTTACGAAATTCTGGAGCTGTCCTGGTTAGCAGACTGCCCTTTCTTCTCTTTGGAGGCGTGGCATACATTGTCGGTCCCGCACACTTGAGTGGCGGGAGGCTCAGACAGTATTTGCAGGTTTTCCTTGGGGGCTCATTTGAGCATCTCAATGAGTGCTTGTTCGCCCTTGCCCTGTCTTGGGTGGGACCTTACCTTAGTGACAACATTCCACAGGATGTTGGTGTGATGCAGTTTCATGTGCAGGTTCCTTCCCTTTCGGTTGCATTGGTTGCAGAAGACTTGTGTACACAGGGCTTGCTGGCTTCGTCCCTGTGGTTCTTCTCCCTCCTTGAGCTGTCTTCAGACTGGCTTGCGGTGGATGTGGAGGAGCTTGGAGTCGCCTCTGGGTCTGGTGCGTTGCCTTTGGTGGCACATGTGTCGCCTACAGTTTTGAAGCTGTTCACACTGCTCCTGTGGGATGCGGTTTCGCTGGTTTTTGCTTCTCGGCTCACATGTCGGCAGGCGGTGCTTGCTTCTTTCTTGGAATTCACTTGGGCCCTGGCATGTCGGCAGGTGGTGCTTGCTTCTTTCTTGGAATTCACTTGGGCCCTGGGTTTTAGACTGTCTTCACTCTTTTGTCCATTGCTGTTTGAAGAGTCTGTGGTGTTGCAGTACTGTATCTGCAGACGGCTTCGGCTAGTTGCTGTCCTATGTCGGAATTGTTGGTCCTCCGGGAGGCTCGTGGGGGTCCGCCCCTGCGGGGTCATGTCAGGGCTCGGGATTCTTTCTCTTATGGTAGGCCAGTGATGTCAGGTTCAGCACCGTCTGTTTCTGTTCGGTGTGGGGATCACTCTTTGCGCTGTTTGGGTCCTCGTAAGGTGCGTCGGTCCTTTCGTGCTTCGTCCCATTGACAAGGCGGTGGGGAGGAGGCTCGCTCTGTTTGCTCGCGCCTGGTCCCACGATTCGTGGGCCTTTAGAGTCGTTTTGTGCAGCCTGTGGTGGCATTGGGTGGCTCCTCCTCCTCCTCCTTCGGGGAGGTTGGGGGGCAGGTCTCTTTTTTTTCCTGCGCTCTGTCAAGCCATCTCGGAGTGGGTTCGCTTGGGCGTGGTCAAATGTCCTCGTTCCTCAGGTGAATCTCCCGCCTTGTTTCCGGTCCCGAAACGGGACTACGCAGACCTCCGATTCATTCTGGATTTGTCTCGTCTGAGCCCGTGGATTTATTGCCCCTCCATATGGATGGATACTCTGTCCCAGGTCCGTTTTCTGTTGGAGCCGGCGCTTGGATGATGTTCCTGGATCTCTAGGATACGTATTGGCACATCCCGATTCATCCGCGGTTCAGGGACTGGCTCGGTTTTGAGGTGGGATGTCAAAGATACCGCTTTCGTTGCCTTACATTCAGCTTGAATCTGGCTCCACGTCCTGGTTTTCACTCGCCTTACTCGGGTTATAGTGGCCCGCCCGCATCTGTTAGGTGTTCGGGTTCTGGCCTACCTTGACGACTGGTTGGTTTGGGCTCACAGCCTGTCCTCGTGTCTGCTCTCCAGGGATTTGGTTCTTTCCCAGCTCGTTGGGTTTGGGTTCCTGGTGAACTGCCAGAAGTCCCATCTGGTTCCCTCTCAGGTTTAGACTTGGGTGGGACCTTACCTTGAGATTACCTTGAAGTGATTTTGGGGCTTAGTGACCCCGTTGCTCGAGGGTTGCTTGAGGGTTTGTGTGGGAGCCTGAACTTTGCCATGATGGTCTACCCGCCGGATCAGGTGTGGCTTCGTCAGCTGTACTGGTTCCTTCAGGGACGTCCCTTCTGCCTCTCTTGCAACCACTGGGTTTGGCCTCCGGGGGGCTTTGCATTGGTTGCTGCATCGCCGGCTTCCTCTTTGGGTTTTTCGGGGTTCAGTGCCTTGGCGCCTACCCGAGCCCTAACTTGATGTGTTCACGGACGCATCCTCTCTTGGCTGGAGCTTTGTGACCAGTGTTCACCAGGCTGGCCAGCGGCGGTGGGTTCCGTCCCTCCGTCGGGCTCACAGCACTGTGCTGGAGTTTGTGGCTGTGTGGATGCTGCTCCGTAAAATTCTGGTCTCTCACGGATCGACAGTTTGGCTCCATTCAGACTGGTCACCGATGGTTCATTGCCTGAACCACGGGTTCGATGTGGTCCTTGGCTCTTTTGGGGCTGGTCGCTTCGGGTGACTCGTCTGCTGAGTTCTCGGGTTTTGGCTCTCCTGGCGGTTCATGTTCGGGGAGTGTCCAACGTCCTGGTGTTCAGTGTCCTGGCGGACGGCCTGTCCTGGTTCATTCCCCTGTTCAATGGACGATCGATGCCGACTCGTTCTGTTGGCTCTGCCGGATGTTCGGGCCTCCGGAAATAGATCTCTTTGCGTTGTGAGGCATCTCTCAGTATACATGGCATCCTTCCCCGACTGCGAGGCCGTCGGGGTCAATGCCTTCAGGCAGGACTGGGCGAGGTGGGGTTACCTGTACCTCTTTCCCTGGTTCAGCTGTTGCTCCAAGTCCTGGCTTGCTTGGAGACTTACCAGGGGAGAGGAGAGCACCTTGGTTTAAGGTGCAGTTTGCTCAGTGTCTTGACCCGAGGGTCTTCCCGTGTCTCCACTTCTTTCAGAAGATTGGTCCTGCCCGGTACGAGGCTGGTTCGCTCTTCTCCTCGAGTCTTCGTGTCTGGTCTTTCTGACTCGAGTCTATCACCATTTGTATAGGGCACAGGTGGCTTCGTTATTGGTCTTCCTTCTGCATGCTTTGTCTAGGCAGCAGTATGAGGTTTCCTGGTGGTCCTTCCAGTTTTTCCTATCACTGAACACTGGTCACAAAGCTCCAGCCAAGAGAGGATGCGTACAGTGGGGCTGTGACTTACGATTTTAATCCATTCCCAGAGGCGGATCGCAAGTCAAAATATTGTAAGTCAAAACGAATTTTCCCATAAGAAATAATGGGAATTGAATTAATCCGTTCCACACCCCATAAATATTAACTTAAAAATATATTTTACAAGGAATACAATTTTTTTTCTCTAACTACATTACAGTACTGTACGTATGTTTATGAATCTTTATTGAGGACTCTTGTTGGCGTATGGAAGATGGTGAGGAGGGGGGAGGAGGAGAGGTGTTACTGTTTGGAAGGGAAGTCCCCTTCCATTATAACATCAGGCAGTGATGACTTATCTGGGGTACACTCTCTCCTACATTATGCCTGAATACCACTAGGACCTGGTTGTGGTTCACTACTTGTTTGTTTTACTAAAAATTTGTCCATGGAGGTTTGTTTTTCCCTTCATTCATCACAGTGTCATTGAAAAGGTTAAGGCATCAGCCTACTGCAGCTTGATTTGGGTGAGTCGTTTCAGCAAAAGTTTGCAGTTCTTCCCTTGCAGCACACATTTTCTTAATTTTTGAGGAAGGGACATTCTATACTGCCTCTATGGTCATTGTCACATGTGTTTTCATATGTTAAACCTTACCACTGACTTTCTTGGGACCCATGACGTGAGATATAATAATTACTTTTATGTTCAAAAAACAAAAAATCGCCAAAATAATGGAATTCCTTACAAGCGTGATCGTCACTAAGTGGGCGGCTCTGGTAAACTGAGGCAGGTCGGCTCGTGCGACCAGGAACCATGTGCTCGGTCGACCCGAACACGTATCAATGAATATCATTAGTCGATGACACGATCATAGGTCGAGTCACATTTTCCGACCAAATTTACATCGTAACTCGAAAATTTCGTAAGTAGGGGCAATCGTAAGTCGAGGTGTCACTGTACTTTGGTCTCTGATAGGGTTGTTTTGTTCTTCCTGTTGTGGTTGTTTTAGTATCGTCATCTTATGCCAAATATTGTCACCTCCTATTGTATGGCGCTGGCAGAGCCGCTCTAGCTTGAGTTCGGTATTGGTGTTACGTCTGCTCCATTCCGCAAAGTGTCTCGTACATTGTTTCACCTCCGGCCTGCTCATGTGTCGCCTGAGCCCTCCGGGTCCTTGGACCGGGTGCTCTCTTTCCTCTCTTCTCCTTGGTTTGTGATGGCCGCTTCAGTTCAGGATTGTTTTCCAAGGGTCTTTTTCCTGTTGGCATTGGCCTCTAGGGGTCAGGTCAGGAAGCTTCATGTTCTCCTCTGGCACAGGGGGATTCCTGCTCTTTTGGTCCTGATGGAAGGTTCGCTCAGTTGCAGCTGTCTCCTTCTTTTCTGGCGAAGAATGAGTCTGCTGTTTTCTGGAGGGGGGTCCTTGGGTTGTTGATGCTTGGTTGGTCAGGCCAGGGGTGCATCATGTCTTGTTTCTGGTTGTGGCTCTCCACTGTTATTTGCGTGCCATGGCTTCGATGGCCGGGGATGTGCCGTAAGTTGATCCGGTTTCCCTTCCTGTTCCCGGGCTTGGGTCTCCAGGTTGTCCAGTGCCTCTCTTGATGGGGCCAGATCCTGGCTCATGGTCCTCAGTATGCAACAACTCCATGCACATTGACAGATGCCAGATAGTTATACATATCCATTCAGCCTCAATAGCTCCGGGGAGCCTCCGAGACTTGCCCAGAAAATGGCGTTTAAATACATTCAACGCTGTTTTTTTTTTCATAGGTCCTACTGCAGACCAGCAAAAATGGATGAAATAAAACTGTAGTCTGTTTTGTTTCACTGACTTTGTGGATGCTTTCCCTGTGGTGGCAGACATGATTAAAACTACTAGTAATTGATCATAGTGCCACTGCTCTCTGTGCCTCATTAGAGAGGGAGCCAGGTTCTAGCTCATGGTCCCCAGTAGGAATAAAAGAACTGATGGCACCTAGTAGTTTGGCTCTATGTCAGCATTGTATCTTCTGTGAGCCACTGGGGCTCGCCCAGAATTTGGCATTTCATTACAATCAATGCTGTTTTAGAATTTTTTTATATACCTTGAATGCTTTTTGAATGTAAGTTGCCTAATTTGTCACCATTTAAAATTGTTATAGTAGCCATATGTGGTACTCTAAATATTTTCTTGACTTTCCATCTCAAAGTAGCATCCCTAAAAGTTTTACAGTACCCATAACCATAAAGTTTTACAATAGCAAACTCAAAATATCTTGAAATGTTTTGGAATGTAATTTTAAATTCAGATTTAAGAATGCAATTTTATTGGTTAGTGTTCACCATATTATTCAATGAACTTCCTTGCCATTTAAAGCCTAAGAGGTGTAACTGTTCCATTATTCAGCCCATGTTTTGGTAGTACTTGTAGTGACAATGAGGACCATAGTACATATACCAATGTACAACACAATTAGAAAGTAGAAATTGGTACTATTGAATTTTGACAAACCGGAAAAGATTGTATATGTTGCAAAGACAAATTCAACTAACCTAACCTTCCTAGGCCTAATGCACAATATCTGAGGCCTAATATAGTACATATGTATACTATACTAGGCCTAGGAATGTTTGTTCATTTTTTAGCTTCATTTTTTAGGACTATAGAATAAGTGAAGTGAATAGAACAAAATTCTACTATCTAATTGTACTATGTCAATCTTTGTACTATGGTGCACATAGTTGCAAAAAACTACTATCTAAACAGGAGGATGAGTTGCATTATCATTGATGTGACAACTGTTGCAGCGGAAATACCATGTGGGACGTTCCGGTGCAGACTGACAGCAAAGTGCCTGCCGCAGGGATGGGTGTGTGACGGAGATGCTGACTGTGGCGCCGGAGACACATCTGATGAGGACAATGATTCATGTAAGGACTCTTCCCATATTTTACATGATATACTCTTAACTACTCAAACCAGTTCTGTTTGTTCCAGCCTGAGGCCAGGCTCGAGGAGTAGAAGAACTCTTGAAACCCTCTCCAGGTATGCTTCAGGTATGTTTATACCTAGAGTGGGTTTTACTTCTGCTCTGGGAAGACAGGAGCAGAGTACAGGGAAGTACTCTGCTCTAAGTAGAGTACTAGGAAAACGTGACACCATGAGAGTAACTCTCATTCTGTAACTACACTTAGGTAATTACTTTTTGCAGGAACTTGTTCTAATTGTTTCTTGAACACATTCACATTTTTGACAATATTTCATATGGTGTCTGTAGAGTCAGATGAGTTCGTTAGCGCCTCATCCATCAGTTAAACGAGGGCCTTGCAAGTTATTTACAGCCTAACAAAGGCCAAAACCTGATTACCTCAGAGGTGCAGAGAGCAGGAAATCTGTGATCACCCTCACTATGATAGCCACCAGAAAGGTAGAACAAAACAAAACAGATAACAGTATGGTAAGTATTCACATCAGCATATAATCCACCCCATAAATTAGGTAGTTAATCCTCTAGTTTGCAATGCCCACCACCAGGTAGCAGCACAGGAGCTCCTAGCTCAGCCAGCAAGCCACCTCAATCAATTGTCTGGTTGGGCTTGGTTACCTTGCAATAATTTCGGGGCTCGATGTCCCCACAGCCCGGTCCTCGACCAGGCCTCCTGGTTGCTGGACTGGTCAACCAGGCTCTTGGACGCAGCTGCTAGCAACCTGACGTATGACTCCCAGCCTGGTTGATCAGATATGGATTAACGACCATAGTCGTTACAACATGCTTCCATGAGATTGTAGGTACTCTCGTGAATACCTTCTCGGCTAAAGTTAGCACACTCCAGTTGCAAGGCAATTTCTGCACCAAGGTGCATAAGGGGCTGAATAACATTAATTCAGTTGACTCCCAATAAGTTAGGTATTTCTGAAGAGCTTGTCACACCTAGAGTTTAGATATTGTAGGATGGCCAGTGTACAATGTTGGGTTCTTGTACATAGCTCACAGATGATGCCGCCACCTTCGATGGAGTGGACTGGTTCTCAGTCAGGTGAGCAAGAAGAATGTCAGAATCTGACCTAGATATCAGTATTTGGCTGCAATCCTGGGACGAATCACCCCAGTGACATGCAAACTCTAGGAAGGCCCCAATCTAGGTTAATGAAGATGCTACATTTTGATTAGTGTATTCATGTAGGTGTGTTGAGGTTGGAAGCCAGTCAGCAGGAGTTGACCGACAAAAAGCATTCTCAGCAGGTCAACCACCCCGGCCAAGGTAGAGCAAAATTGTCTCGGGGCAGTCTTATCAGGTCAGCCACCCCGGCCAAGTTAGAGCAACATGGTCTTGGAGCATTCTTGGCTGGTCAGCCACCCCGGCCAAGGTAGAGCAACATGGTCTCGGAGCACTCGTAGCAGGTCAGCCACCCCAGCCAAGGTAGATGAACAAGGTCTCGGAGCACTCGTAGCAGGTCAGCCACCCCAGCCAAGGTAGAGCAACATGGTCTCGGAGCACTCGTAGCAGGTCAGCCACCCCAGCCAAGTAGAGCAACATGGTCTCGGAGCACTCGTAGCAGGTCAGCCACCCCAGCCAAGGTAGAGCAACATGGTCTCGGAGCACTCGTAGCAGGTCAGCCACCCCAGCCAAGGTAGAGCAACATGGTCTCGGAGCACTCGTAGCAGGTCAGCCACCCCAGCCAAGGTAGAGCAACATGGTCTCGGAGCACTCGTAGCAGGTCAGCCACCCCAGCCAAGGTAGAGCAACATGGTCTCGGAGCACTCGTAGCAGGTCAGCCACCCCAGCCAAGGTAGAGCAACAAGGTCTCGGAGCACTCGTAGCAGGTCAGCCACCCGGCACCTCGGCCAAGGTAGAGCAACATGGTCACACAAGAGTCAACTTCATTAAATAACACTGCATGAATTATTACTTAATATTAACATGAGCTACTAATTAATAGCTGAGCAGCAGAAAGGTTAATCTAAAAACAGCAAACAATTTTCCAAGTCTATACTAGCCTATTAGTTGAAAGTTATCCCATGTCTAAACTGGATTACAAATGAAATGAATATGCCATGAAACTAGTTAGGATCCTTACTATAACGTAAAACCACTAACCTTTACAATAGTGATGTAACAATGAATCTGAAGGTACTCAAGTCTTGCTGTTTTGGATATTATTTCAACCCTTTAACACTCAAAAAGACATTCCCCTAGTTGTATACGACTGTAGTACAGTGACCTCTCTGATTACGAATTTAATTTGTTCCCAGAGACGGTTCGTAAGCCAAAAATTCGCAACACGAAACAAATTTTCCCATAAGAAATAATGTAAATTAAATTAATCCGTTCCACACTCCCAAAAATATTAACTTCAAACTAGATTTCATACCTAATTCACACAAATATTTAGTACTTTAGTCTGTACAAGTTATAGCTTACTTATATTGATGACTCTTGTTGTCATATGGCAGACAGTGAGGACGGGGGGGAAAGGAGGAGAGGTGTTAGTGTTGGAAGGGAAGTCCCCTTCCATTATAACATCAGGCAGTGATGACTTTTCTGGGATACACTCTCTCCTATGTTTTGCCTGCATACCACTAGGACCTGGTTGTGGCTCACTGCTTTTTTGTTTCACTAAGAACCTTTCCATAGACTTTTTTTCCCTATGTCTTAACACTTGTCTGTAGTGAGGTATCAGTGTCATTAAATAGGTTAAGGCAACGGCCTACTACAGCTTGCTTTGGGTGAGTCATTTCAACAAAAGTTTGCATTTCTTCCCATAGTCTACACCCGGTCGGCCGAGCGGACAGCACGCTGGACTTGTGATCCTGGGTTCGATCCCAGGCGCCGGCGAGAAACAATGGGCAGAGTTTCTTTCACCCTATGCCCTGTTACCTAGCAGTAAAATAGGTACCTGGGTGTTAGCCAGCTGTCACGGGCTGCTTCCTGGGGGTGGAGGCCTGGTCGAGGACCGGGCCGCGGGACACTAAAAGCCCCGAATCATCTCAAGATAACCTCAAGATAACACCACTTCTTAATTGTTGAGGAAGGGACATTCTGTACTGCCTCCTCCTTTCCTAAAGAAATTTCCTCAGCTGCTCTTGTTGCTGATCCGTGTGAAGGGCTAAGAGTTCTTTGGTGGTCAGTTCTTCGCTGTGTTCCTCCACCACTCTCAACACACAACACACACAAGAGAAATTGACAATATGCCCATGCACTCAGCTCCTGGGCATGACTCGTGGAATTCAATATTCATAAAGAAAATGTAAAGTACCAGTAGCGCACGTGCTCAGCGTAATATGGAAAAGAGCCTGGATACAGGGAAGATACCAGCAGCACTTAATCTGCAGATATAGCTCCTCTGCACAAGAGGGGTAGTAAAGCCTTGGCCAAAAATTATAGACCAGTTGCACTAACATCACACATAATAAAAGTTTTTGAAAGAGTGATTTGGAATCAAATTTTAGTTTTAGGAAATAATGAGCTACACAACCCATGACAACATGGATTTAGAGCGAGCAGATCCTGTCTGTCACAGTTACTCAACCACTATGACAAAATCACAGAAGCTCTAGAAGAAAAGCAAAATG
>WNGS01169366.1:92509-103259 GCA_020271785.1 Procambarus virginalis
GGAACAGGGAGGGAAAGGGGCAAACAGCACCTAACCAAAACGGGACGGCCCTGGGGCATCCGAGTGGGAAACCAACCTAGCGTGTTGCAGCAACCTAACCTAGCTTGTGCACGGATGCCGCCTGTACTCTGAACAGTACAGTAATAACATCAGGAGAGTACTGGAGAACAAGCAGAGAATATCTCTTGCAAGACTCGGGTCAAGGTGTCAGTGACCCAACAGGCACATGACGGAGGTAAAAGTGGCGACTGTCACCCGGAGACAAGGGCACAGCAACCAACAATCCGTACAAGAGGGTTGGAACCCGGAAGACACATTCAATGGTCCACGAGCCTCGACAGGGGTTTCCAGGGCCCGTAGGGTAACAACTACGGGAAGCCCGGCAAAGTGTTGCTAACGGTTAAAACCCAAAATAACAAGGGGGTAGAGGACAACACTGAAAACCCCTGCGACGTGTACAATCATGGGGGCCTAGCAGAGGGCTACCAAACACTTAACAGTATAACTATAGCCACACTAGGCAGACCCCCACCATGCAAATGAAAATAAAAACAAAAGAAAAACCTGCAAAAGTACACCGTCTCCAGAGGCAACAGGAACCGGTCGCTGCTTAGGTGGCAGGTCGCGCAACACCTTGATGCCCTAACCAGCACAATACCAGTCCCTACCCAGGGCCAAACAAGGGCCCCCAAACCCCAGCTGGCCCGAAGGGCGAGGCAAATGCCGAGCAGCAAGAACCTCTACAGAATGGTTCCTGAACGCCCCAGGGAAAAATAACCCTGTCACGCAGGGGCAGTACTCACAGGGCGCTTAGGGAAGGAAGCCCCTAAGCGCATGCAGCCCCGGTACTGATGAGGAACACCTGGCCACCGCACAACACAACACACGACAGTGAACGCCACACAAGGCAAACACCGCCTAGGAAACTGAAGCCAGAGAAGCGTCTATCCCGGTTGACATTAGTTTACGAACTGATGCTAGACAGCGGGCGCGGTGAGGTCCGGGGCTCCCCCCTCCCCTTCTTGGGATGGGGAGGGCTGCGCGGACGATCGGCGCGGCAGTAAAGTGTGAGTTTGCTTGTTTTCCTTGGGATTATAGGGAGTTTCTACCTCTCTGTTCGGTTTTTGTTTTAGTTTTTACCATGGGGGGTTTGTTTGTTATGTCTACCTTTCTGGGTGCCTAACCCCGGTCGAGTTTTGAATCCTACGCTATACCTACGAGCGTCCTCAAGTGCTCTGCACACCCCCGATCTAGCGCCTCAAGGCGCTTTGCGCAGTACAGTGGTTAAATACTGGACCACCCGAACCCACCCATTATAATGCCAAAACCTCTGTCAAGAGAAGAGGGTTTTAGTGTTCTAATGCCAAAACCCAGTCAAGAGACCAGTATGGTTCAGGAGGAGAAAGCTTGCTGAGGTTAGGAGCTGAGCTGCCTGGTGGTGGTAATCAGTAATAATAAGTGTGACCTAGTTTGTGTGACTTGCTTGTTTGTGTGTATCGTTTGTGGAGTTCTTTGGTGTTTCAAGGCTTTATTCTCTGTTAACCCTCCTGTTGTCAGTAAAGCTGTGCTAACTTTCTGGAGCTTTTTCGGGGAGGTGGCAAATTGTCAGTTGCTCTCTATGCCTCTATGAGGAAGGCAGGTTCTGGCTCTGGTTCTTAGTAGACCACACAGAACTTACAAAACTGATGTGAACATTTAGTATGGAGAAATCTTGCCAAGATAGCTTAAGGTAACCATCAGGGTGCTCCCTGCAGAAAGAGGCGTTTCATTACATTCAGTGTTGTATTTATTGTAATGTGTTTTTCTTTTTACAGGTAAAAAGGGCAACACATGTGCACTAAATTATTTTAGATGTAAAGATGACATCAACTGTGTCCTGATCAAACAGCTGTGTGATGGCTTTAATGACTGCCCCGATGGTAGTGATGAAGGCAACTTTTGCAGTAAGTATTGTCATCATATTTGTTGAATGAAAGAGAACAGGTTGATTAATATAAAAACAATGGTTAAAGCAAAGAAAACAAAACGAGCATTGAACGTAATGAAAGCCATTTTCTGGGTGAGACCTGGAGTCTCCCCGGAGTTATTCCGGGCTAATGTGTATATATTAAACTGTGGCAACAGTCAAGTGATGGAGTTATAAGCCTACCAGGGACCACGAGCCAGAACCTGGCCCCTCGGATAGGCACGATGAGCAGTGGCCTATAGACACCCGCATTGTGGTTGGAAGCTGTCTATGTCTGCCATCTACCAGGTTAGGCACCCAGAAGGGTAGGAATCCCAAAGCAAACTACAGCTGGTGAAAAATTGCTAGCCAAAACTCGAATGAGAAAGCAGAGCTCCCAATTAGAAAACAAGCAAACAAGCATGCCGTCACTAGAGCCACCGCGATGCTCTCTGCTCAACTTCCCCCCCCCCCACTCCCTGCATGGGAGAAGGGAGGGACCCAGACCTCCCATGCCGGCAGCCCAACCCCAGTTCAGAGGCTGAATATAACAAACACAAAAACATGCCGACCGGAGGGAGAGGAGGGATGCCGGGGAGCCTCCGGGGTCCCGCCCAGAAAATGGCGTTTCACTACATTCAATGCTGGTTTTCTATGGAGAGCCCCTTCAGCTCCCCCAGAGCTACCTAACCAAAGATAAAGTAAAAGAGGGACCTACCCGGAAGGTGGCTGCCACTCGCTTCTCAACTTGAATTTGAGACAACTGGCTGCAACCTGCAACCCAAGGCTACACATGCCTGAGAAGGGGCAGGAACATTAATGAGATACCATGTGGTCAGGACTCTGTTCATTCTCCAAAAGCCCCATGCCCGAATGTCAGCCCAGGACATATTACCAAAAACAGCAGTCAAAGCTGCAAACTTACGAATGCTGTGAGCACGGGGATAGACCACAGGCTGGCTGGACTGAATAATCCTGCGGACAACCTGGAAAACCCACGCTCTGGAACAGGGAAGAAGGGAAACCAAGTCAATCCAAAGTGCATTCCCTGCCATGGAAGCCGTGGTGCGCAATTAACGGCGAAGAGCCACAACCGAACACAAAACATGATGCACCCCCGATAGACTCATTCCTAGTCAGAAAAGAAGGAGACGGCTGCAAACGAACAAACTGACCACCAGGACCAAAAGAGCAGAAACCCCTGCACCAGAGGAGAGCACGAAGCTCTCCAACCCGACCCCAGAGGCCAATGCCAACAAGAAAAGAGCCTTAGAAAAGCAGTCCTGAACTAAAGGGGACCACCACAAACCGAGGAGAAGAGAGGAAAGTGAACACCCGGTCTAAAGACCAGGACAGCTCAGGCGGTGCATGAGTAGGCAGGAGGTGAAACAACGCCTGAGAAAGCTTGTGGAATGGAGCAGAAGTGACATCCACCCTGAATGCAAGCTGAATCGACTGCCAGCACTGCACAATATGAGGCAACAGTATGTGGCATAAGATGAGTCCTGAAACAGCCAAGAGAGAATGGACAAAACAACCCGATCAAAAATTGAAGACAAACCACAAAGAGACAAAAAGTGCCGAAAGGACTGCCAGGAGACTTCATACTGCCACCGAGATGAGACACACAGGTGGGACCCCATGAATGAAGTCACCTGATCACCATACAAGTGGTGATGAATCCGCATCAAAAAGACCAGATGCTAAAGCGGAGGAGAAGATTGAACCAGCCACATACTGGACTGAACTGATCTGCTGAAAGAGGCAAAGCCATGGGAAGACCTTCAGGTTCGGACACTGAACAAGCAGCACCTTAAACCAGGGCATGGCGGCCACCAAGAGGCCAATAGGACTACTTTACCTGGTAAGTCTCCAAGCGAGCCAGGACTTGGAGCAACAGAGCCGGTGGGAAGAGGTACGGGTAATCCAACCTCGACCAGTCCAGCCAAAAGGTATCGACCCCAACTGCCTCACAGTCGAGGAAGAGCCCCACATACACTGGGAGACGCCTCAACCGCTCCAGCACGAAGAGGTCCACCTTTGCATTTCCATACGTCTGGCAGAGCCAACTGAATGAGTCGGCATTGATTGTCCATAACTTGGAAAGGGTAATGAACCAGGATAGGCTGTCCTCCAGGACGTTGGACACCCCCCCGAACGTGAACCGCCAGAACCAAACCCCGAGAACTCGGCAGACGAGTCACTCGAAGTGACCAGCCCCAAAGAGCCAAGGACCGCATCGAACCCCACAGTTCAGGCAATGAACCACTAGGGAATATCCCGAATAGAGCCGAATCGTCGCTCCTCGAGCGACTCGAACCCTCAGAAGCGAATACCACACCTGGTTGATACCTGGTTGATGGGGTTCTGGGAGTTCTTCTACTCCCCAAGCCCGGCCCGAGGCCAGGCTCGACTTGTGAGAGCTTGGTCCACCAGGCTGTTGCTTGGTGGAGCGGCCCGCAGGCCCACATACCCACCACAGCCCGGCTCACACCGCTGCGAACTTTCGCACTGTGTTGAGGGCCCGACGGATAGACGGACCCCAAAGCCCTGGCTGGACTAGTGAGCACTGGTCACAAAACCCCAGCCTAGAGACGATGCATCCATGAGCACCGAGTGAGGGCTTGGATAGGCACCACAGCACTGAACCCATAAAACCCGAAGAGGAAGCCAGTGACGCAGCAGCCGATTCAAGGGCCCCCGGGGGACCTAACACAGTGATCGTGAGAGCAGCAGAAGGGACGTCCCCGAAGGAACCAGAACAGCCACTGAAGCCAGATCCGACCAGATGGGTCGACCAGCATGGCGAAGTTCAGACTCCCTCACAGCTGTTTGAACAACTGATCGAGTGACTCAGAGTGCTCCAGGACTGCAGCCGCCGGAGAGAGACAAGGAAGCGGGCAGAGAGTTCCACACAAGACCCAGCCAAATCCGAACCTGAGAGGGAACCAAATGGGACTTCCTCCAGTTCACCAAGAACCCAAACCCGGCTCGCTGGGAAAGAACTACTGTAAATCCCTGGCAAGCAAACATGTGACCTGGCTGGAAGCCCCGACCAGGTAGTTGTTAAGGTAAACCAAAATCTGAATGAAAGCGGCAAGCTTGCCACCCCATGACAAAACAGAGCCAGTCCTGAACCGGGATAAGTTGAACGTGCCAATATGCATCCCTGAGGTCAGGGACACAATCCAAGTTCCCAGGTGCAAAATCAGCCAGACATGGGACAGAGTAGTCATCCGAAAGGAGGGGCAAAAGACCCAGGGGTTCAGATGGGACAAGTTTAGAATGAACCTCAGGTCGTCACAGTCCATTTCAGAACTGAAGACAGGCGGGAAACCCACCCAATGGATACTGTCGTTGTGATCATGCCCAAATGTACTCACTCCAGGATGACCTGACAGAGNAGTCAGAAGTTTGGATTTGGTTTTGTTGGAATTTTGCTTCGTATCCACAGAATTTCTTGGGGGAAGCCCCTAGTGGCTCTCTTAAGTTACAATGCAGATATAGTGTTAAACTAATAGATGCCACCAGTTCTTATTGGCCTCCCGGGGACCACGAGCCAGAACCTGACCAGCATTATCAACAGATAATAATATGTTGTTTAATGAAAATAAGTTCCAGCTCCAGCGCTAAGGGAAAAACGAAATGTAAAAATGGAAATCATATACAAACGGAATCAAATCACACTATAGAACGAAAAAGCAAATGTAAAGGATCTAGGCGTAACCATGTAAGAAAACCTTATCAACATGACGGGCCTGAGTGCTGAGTGGACATTTTGTCCACATTTTGACTGAGCTGAGCACTTTAAAAGCACTACAATCACCTTCTGTGGTTGATTGTTCAATCAATCACTGAACTATATGTTTAACAGATCTCTTGCCCTGTCCATGGAGGAGAGAAGAAAATGTATATATGTTGATTAGCATTGTAAATGTGCGGCCACGTCTGTGGTAGAAAATAATAATAATAATAAAAAAGCTGAGTGGACTGCGCTCAGGATTTATAGTCCTGAGGTTCCGGGTTCAATCCCCGGTGGAGGCGGAAACAAATGGGCAGAGTTTCTTTCACCCTGATGTACCTGTTCACCTAACAATAAATAGGTACTTGGGAGTTAGACAGCTGCTACGAGCTGCTTCCTGGGAGTGTAACAAAAAGGAGGCCTGGTCGAGGACCGGGCCGCGGAGACGCTAAGCCCTGAAATCATCTCAAGATAACTTACCTATAAAGAACACAATGAAGGAGCTGTCACAACTGCAAGAAAAATGATAGGTTGGATAACAAGAACCTTTCACACAAATGATGCCATACCACTGACATATATAGACAAAACACGTCACAGCTTCGTGTCATCCTTTGCAGATGACATAAAAATCAGCATGAAAATTACCTCTGCTGAAGACATTGAAAAATTACAAACAGATGTCACCAAAGTTTTCGATTGGGCAGCAGAAAATAACATGATGTTTAACAGTGATAAATTTCAGGTACTCAGTACGGCAAAAATGAGGATCTGAACATAATACAGGGTACAAAACACAATCGAATCTTCCCATAGTAGAAAAACAGCATGTCAAGGATTTGGGAATAATGATGTCCGACGACCTAACGTTTAGGGAGCATAACCAATCAAATATTGCGTCAGCCAGAAAATGATCGGATGGATTACGAGAACTTTCAAATCCAGGATCCCATCACAATGGTTGTACTCTTCAAGTCACTTGTGTTGTCCCGTCTGGAGTACTGCTCAGTACTCACTTCCCCCTTCAGAGCAGGAGAGATTGCTGAAATAGAGGGAATACAGAGAACATATACGGCACGCATAGACGAGATAAAGCACCTAAATTATTGGGATCGTCTCAAAGCTCTCCAAATGTACTCTCTAGAAAGGAGACGAGAGAGATACCAAATAATATACACGTGGAAAATACTGGAGGGCCAGGTCCCAAATCTACACAGTAAAATAACAACGTACTGGAGTGAACGATATGGAAGAAAATGCAAGATTGAACCAGTGAAGAGCAGAGGTGCCATAGGCACAATCAGAGAACACTGTATAAACATCAGAGGTCCGCGGCTGTTCAACGTCCTCCCAGCGACTATAAGAAATATTGCCGGAACAACCGTGGACATCTTCAAGAGGAAACTGGACTGTTTTCTAAGAGAAGTTCCGGACCAACCGGGCTGTGGTGGGTATGTGGGCCTGCGGGCCGCTCCAAGCAACAGCCTGGTGGATCAAACTCTCACAAGTCGAGCCTGGCCTCGGGCCGGGCTTGGGAGTAGAAGAACTCCCAGAACTCAACCAGGTACTGATGATGCTTATCAAGACACTAATGATCTCTAGGGTGGAATTTTGTACCCACCAAACACACATCGAAACTACGACGTTGCTACAACGTTCGAACAAGTTTTAATACCTCCTAACCAGTTATAACAACCAATATAGCAAGTTGTAACAACGTTCTAATACGTCATAAACACGTTAAGCCAAGATGTAACAACTTTATTACAAGTTGTAACAAGCGGAAAGTAGGGACAGTTACGGTTTGTGTTTCCAGGGTAGGACACTAACAGCCTCATTCAGAGGCGGAGAATGGCTATTCGAGCCATTCGGAGGCGCAAAAGGGGAGGGGGAAGGAGGCGCCCCAGACCCTCACGCCGGCGATCCCCCCTGCAGGTCTCAGGTTGATGTGTTATTGGCGTGGTCTTGTGCCTCTGGCTCCAGGGAGTTGTCTCAGTTTCTGTGCCATGACATGGACTGTTTCTACTGGTAGTGTGCGAGCCAGGAGTAATATTCTTCAGTACTCGGGATGCATGCGCCTAGGGCCACCTTCCCTAGGTGCCCTGTAAGTACTACCCTTGGTGCTTGGGGCCACCTTCCCTAGGTGCCCTGTAAGTACTACCCTTGGGGCTTGGGGCCACCTTCCCTAGGTGCCCTGTAAGTACTACCCTTGGTGTTTGGGGCCACCTTCCCTAGGTGCCCTGTAAGTACTACCCTTGGTGCTTGGGGCCACCTTCCCTAGGTGCCCTGTAAGTACTACCCTTGGTGCTTGGGGCCACCTTCCCTAGGTGCCCTGTAAGTACTACCCTTGGTGCTTGGGGCCACCTTCCCTAGGTGCCCTGTAAGTACTACCCTTGGGGCTTGGGGCCACCTTCCACAAGTCACTTCGGGATCTACCCCCACTGTGTCTTTTTCTGCTCGGTACTTGGTCGCCCTTGGAGTCAACTGGGGTCTTTGGTGCCCATGTTTGCTTCTGGGTAGGGGTAGTTTTTGTCACTGATATGGGTGCGGGATACTGCACAGCTAGTTTTCACCTCTTACTGTGGCCAGCTCTGTTTCACCTGGGTATGTTGTTCTCTTGCGGAGTTTTGCTTTTGTTTTTGTTGTTCTGCCTGGTGAGGGGGGGGGGGTCTGCCTTGGTGGTTGCCCCTTCCGTGTTGGGGTGTATATAGCTTTCATTCTATCATTATATCTATTCTCAGTTTTTGTGTAGTTGGTGGTACTTCAGTTTTTATGTACTGTAGTTGGTAGGGGTCCATCTAATTACCACAAGCTACCACAAGCTTCCACAAGCTTCACAAAGCTTCCTGGCAATACGTTAGTAATGAATAAATATGATAGGTTAGGCTGACCTAACCTAACCTAACTTAACCAAACCAAACCTAACCTATCCTAACCTAACCTATCCTAACCTAACCTAACCGACACTTGGATCGTCGATTTAATTTGGCGTCACCAGCTCTTTATTTTCGTCTAATTTCTTAATAAAAAGATACTTTTTCAGATTAAAATTGTTTTTTCGTGTTGTACATTCATCACCAACATTATAATAAGTAAATATATCATATTTATTCATTACTAACGTAATGCCAGGAAGCTTTGTGAAGCTTGTGTAGCTTGTGGTAGCTTGTGGTAATAAGACGGACCCGTTGGCGGGCGACTGACGGCTGGGTGGACAACGCTTCGGACTCGTAGTCCTGAGGTTCCGGGTTCGATCCTCGGTGGAGGCGGAGACAAATAGGCAACATTGTTTTTCACTCTGATGCTCCTGTTACCAAGCAGTAAATAGGTACCTGGGAGTTAGACAGCTGCTACAGCCTGCTTCCTGGGGGTGGAGGCCTGGTCGAGGACCGGGCCGCGGGGACACTATTCTCCGAAATCATCTCAAGATACCCTCAAGATAACCTTGCTAGGCCCCTTTGAGTAGACATGTTCCAGGGGTTCAACAATTAGGAGATTGTTTGGTAGTCTTGGGCGCCGGTTCGCAGTTACCTGCCTGGGCTTCCCTTAGTGTGTTTATAAGGCTAAGGGCCCTGGAAAACCCTGCGCGGGGTTCTGTGGTCCGATGGATGTGACTCTTGAGTCCCCTCTTGCTTCGTACGAGTCTGAAGGTTGATCTGTCCCCTTGTCTCTAGGGGATGATCACCGGGTGTGCATCCGCCATGCTGTCTGTTGGGTCGCTGAGTCTTTTGACCCGGAGTTGTGTGACGTTTGTTGCCTGTACATGCTCCAGTTCACCCAAGCTACTGATCATGATATGAGGGTGCAGGCGGCAGCTGTGTTGCATGCTAGGTTTAGGTTGCTGCAACACGCTAGGTTAGTTGCTTCCACGGATGCCCCGAGACTGCCCTGTTTTGGTTTTAGGGACCCAAACTTGGGGGTGGGAGTTGCTTCAGCTCTGGTTCCGTTGTCCTCCCCTTGTCCTTTCCCTTCAGTTGTCCCTTCCCTTCCTCCCCCTCCGGCTCCGAAGAGTATGAGGGTTTCAAAGTCAGGGCAGGGTTTAGTTGGTGTTGAGACTCGGGCAGTCTCACGGGAGTCCCCTTCCAGGGTGGCGGCAGAGGCATTTGAGCCTGGTCCTCCTGCCGGAACTTCTGGGTCTGACCAGTGGGCCCCCCCTTCATTCCTGCTTTTTCGGCTGCTCCTGCCTTTTCTTTAGAGGCGGGGGGGTGGGGGGGGGTTGGGGATGACTCGGCCCCGGATCCTCGGGGTGAGGTTCTTGGGGGCGGGGGGAGGGGTTGCCTTGGGGCCTTGTGCCCCATCGGAATCCGCTTGGGTTTTTGTACCCTCGAAGTGGGACTTGGTGTTACAGGGTGCGCTCCCTCCGTGTACGAGTTGGATTTGGGGTCTACCCTTTCCAAGGTTCGGTTCCGTGACCCTGACAGTTCTTCGGTTTCATTTTTCCGGAGGTTTTTGGCTTCCCAAGACCAATCCCAGTGGGTGCGGGACGCCCTTGCAGCTTACCTCCTGCACGACCCGGATTTTGCTTTTATGATGGATCTGCATGCCTTTATGTATGGATTTTCATGTCCTTACTGGATTCGTTACGAAATTCTGGAGCTGTCCTGGTTAGCAGACTGCCCTTTCTTCTCTTTGGAGGCGTGGCATACATTGTCGGTCCCGCACACTTGAGTGGCGGGAGGCTCAGACAGTATTTGCAGGTTTTCCTTGGGGGCTCATTTGAGCATCTCAATGAGTGCTTGTTCGCCCTTGCCCTGTCTTGGGTGGGACCTTACCTTAGTGACAACATTCCACAGGATGTTGGTGTGATGCAGTTTCATGTGCAGGTTCCTTCCCTTTCGGTTGCATTGGTTGCAGAAGACTTGTGTACACAGGGCTTGCTGGCTTCGTCCCTGTGGTTCTTCTCCCTCCTTGAGCTGTCTTCAGACTGGCTTGCGGTGGATGTGGAGGAGCTTGGAGTCGCCTCTGGGTCTGGTGCGTTGCCTTTGGTGGCACATGTGTCGCCTACAGTTTTGAAGCTGTTCACACTGCTCCTGTGGGATGCGGTTTCGCTGGTTTTTGCTTCT
>WNGS01169366.1:114217-126726 GCA_020271785.1 Procambarus virginalis
GGTTTGTGTACCTTGGGAGGGATGTGGGAGCTCGCGTTTTGGGTGAGTTTTTCACTTCTTTCAAGGGTTTTATCTTCCTGTTGCCGTTTTTTTTTGCTTTTCTGGGGTTTTATGCCCGTCTTCTGTTCCTCTGGGAATACTTGGGTGTTGGTTTTTACACCGGTTTTTGCATTTCTGTCTGTTTTGGGTCTGTGCCCTAGGGTTTGGGCTCAGTGTCCCTGTCTGTTTATGCTTGCCCTCACACCTTGTCCCCCAGTTTTCGGGCTGTTTTGGCCGTTTCCCTGGGGTTTTGTTTGGCTGCTGTGCTTTGCCCTGCTGTAGTATAATTCCACTGGCAAATGTGGTAGTTTGGGCTCCCCCGGGTTTGATTCCGGGTTCCTTTGGGTTTTTTGGTTTCGTTCCGGAGGTTTTTTCCTCTTGGGCCCCTTTGTGGGTTCAGGGGGGGGGCTTTTGTTACCTCATTTGTGACCCGGTTCTTCCTTCTGGGGTTCCAGGGTTTTCTTGGCTTGTAAGCTGATCTTTTTGGGCCTTGGCACGTGTTGGGGTCGTGTCGGGCCTTGGGTTTTTGTTGTCGAGGTAGGCCTTTTGGTGTTGTTTTTGTGCTCTTGGTGCCTTCTTCGTCTGGCCGGCATGGTGCTCTCTGCCCACTGGTCAGCGGCTTGTCTTTTCTTTTCTATATTTTAATTTTTCAATTTTATTTACATGTATGTATGTTTTTATACATTTGTGTATGGATGTATATATGTGTGTGTATATGAATATATATGTATGTATGTATGTATGTATTTATATATATACACTTTTTCAGAAGGGGTTCCGTTCCCTTCGCTGTTGATGGGGCGCTGGGGGAGCAGCTTGCTCTGTTGGCTCTCACTTTTGTTTGTCTTCCGGTGGTGTCGGGTGGCTTCTCCTCCTTTGGGTGTTTGGGGCTGGCAGGGTGGGCTTCTTCCCCTGTGCTTCGTCATGTCGTCTTTGTGTGGGTGCGTTTGGACGTGGTCGTTCCGCCCCATCCTTCCGAGGTTTCTGCCTGTTCTAGTGCAGACATGGGCCTTGTGGTTCTTCTGGACTTATGCAGGCTGAATTCTTTGCCCTCTTCGGAATACTGTTGTCTCTGGTCCGGCTTCTGTTGGGGACAGGTGCCTGGATGGTGTCCCTGGACCTCCGGGTCACTTCTTGGCACGTTTCTGTCCAGGGTTCTGGGACTGGTACAGTTGGTGGTGGGGCTTCAAGCTTGCTGCTTCTGTGGCCTTCCCTAGTTTGTCATTGGCACTTATTGTATTTATGCACCTTTTCCGGATCTTGGTGACCTTTCTGCATCTGCTCGGGATTTGGTTTCTGGCCTACATCGACGACTGGCTGGTGTTGGTTCCCAGTCGGCTCGCTTGTCTGCTTGCCAAGGGTGTGGTTCTTAACAGATTGCCGGGTTCGGATTCCTGGTGATCTGGAGGCCACTCCTTCTGGTTCCGTCCTGGGTTCGGACCTGGCTGGGTCTTGTTTAACCCTTAAACTGCGCAACGCGCCTGCAGGCTCACATCTGGTTTGCGCAACGCGCCTCCGGGTATTTGTATTTTTCACGTTCCATTCAAAACTCCCGCGGCTACACGGGGTTCACATCAGCTTCCTCAGGGCTCTTGTAAACAGACGCCATCTTTAAAAAAAATCGTGGTCCACATTCCCGGGTGTGGGAGCCTCAGTAGTGATTGAGCAACCAAGGCTGGCGCTCGCAGCATGAGCGCACAGCACTGCTGTTCAGCGTGTGACCACAGCATCACCTAATAATGTCAAAATATATATATAACTTGTATTATTTAGCTATGATAGTGTTATAGAAGAGCCTGAGTGTGATAATGACTGGGTACAATGTTCAAATATCAGTGATTCAATGCTGTTCACGATGTTCACAGCACTAGCCACAGCACCACAGCATTATTTCTTCCATCTAGGAATCTTCAAATGATTTCTTAGGTTCCTTTTCAAAATAAACATGTGGTCAATTATTCATTTACAGGAATTAGTGACCAGGATTGTGGTTATAATTAGCGTTGTGCGTAGTATTGTGGAAGGAGGAATTTTGGTGAGGGAGGGAGGGCGAGAATTGAGGTAGCCTCATTGTGTGTGTGTGTGGCAGCCACTCTTGTTTTGCTCACCATACTAGCTTAGTGGTTTGCTATGGGCAAAACATATGTACATGGGTATATATAGTGTGTGTATATAGTGTAAGAACAGCAACAGGAGAATGTTGAGAGGAGCTATTTTGGTGAGGGAGGTGACGTAATCGTAGCGTCGTTTGCTGTGTGATTTTTCATGCAGTGTATGGTGGCCACTGTACTAATTGGACACAATACCGGCTTACTTGCATAGTTCTGGTAAATAAAACATGTAGATAGGTATATAGAACATGTGTAATAAGAACTATAACAGTATGGTGGGAGGAGCAATGTTGGCGAGTAAGATGTTGGAGTGAGGGAGACTGGCTGGGTGTGGCTGCTCTCACTCGAGGTGTTCTGAATGTGTTCATGGCCAAATGCTCCCATTGGCCCATACGAGGCAGCTGTTATTGGCATATACGAGGCAGCTGTTATTGGCCCATACGAGGCAGCTGCTATTGGCCCATACGAGGCAGCTGCTATTGGCCCATACGAGGCAGCTGCTATTGGCCCATATGAGGCAGCTGCTATTGGCCCATATGAGGCAGCTCCTATTGTCCCATACGAGGCAGCTGCTATTGGCATATACGAGGCAGCTGCTATTGGCCCATACGAGGCAGCTGCTATTGGCCCATACGAGGCAGCTGCTATTGGCCCATACGAGGCAGCTGCTATTGGCCCATACGAGGCAGCTGCTGTTGGCCCATATGAGGCAGCTGCTATTGGCACATACGAGGCAGCTGCTATTGGCCCATACGAGGCAGCTGCTATTGGCCCATACGAAGCAGCTGCTACGCGATGTTCTGAATGTGTTGATGGTGAATGTATATAGTGTGTGACAGTGTATAGTGTGTAAATAGATTGTATATATACATAAATTAGCATGATACATAGTAAATGTGTGCTGCATATGTGTACACAAGTGTCATGCACGTAACACAGTGTCTTTGGACAGTACGGATGTTTTACTGCCATAATATAGTGTACGTGTTCACTATACATAGGATTAGCACGTAAAAACAAATAAAATGTATTTGGAACTGTGCGAAAATAACGAACGAAAATATATTCGCGGCAACTCGCGCACCCCGCCCCGGGCGCCCTACTGGCCCCGGGAGCGTACGTCACGGGCGAACAGGGAATGATGTCACGCCCCAACTTACGGACCCCATAGCAGCCAAAGTAAGTACAATTTCGATTTGTTTTCTACATACCCATACTGAGGGAAGGGTTTCTGACACTTTAAAAAGAAAAAAGAATTTTTTCCTGAGAATTTATTTCCTGCGCACTGCGGGGGTGTCATATTTGGAGGCAACGCAGTTAAGGGGTTAGGACTCTTGGACCGCCTCTTTGTCTTTCCCTCCAGAAGCGTTGCTGCGGCTGTGGTCCCACCTTCGGCTGTTCATGAGAGGGTCCTGGGTCGCTCGAGCGGTTGTGCGGGAGTAATTACCTAAGTAATTACCTAAGTGTAGTTACAGGATGAGAGCTACGCTCGTGGTGTCCCGTCTTCCCAGCACTCTTTGTCATATAACGCTTTGAAACTACTGACGGTTTTGGCCTCCACCACCTTCTCACTTAACTTGTTCCAACCGTCTACCACTCTATTTGCGAAGGTGAATTTTCTTACGTTTCTTCGGCATCTGTGTTTAGCTAGTTTAAATCTATGACCTCTTGTTCTTGAAGTTCCAGGTCTCAGGAAATCTTCCCTGTCGATTTTATCAATTCCTGTTACTATTTGTAAGTAGTGATCATATCGCCTCTTTTTCTTCTATCTTCTAGTTTTTGCATATTTAATGCCTCTAACCTCTCCTCATAGCTCTTGTCCTTCATTTCTGGGAGCCACTTAGTGGCATGTCGTTGCACCTTTTCCAGTTTGTTGATGTGCTTCTTAAGATAAGGGCACCATACAACCGCTGCATATTCCAGCTTTGGTCTAATAAAAGTCGTGAACAATTTCTTTAGTATTTCTCCATCCATGTATTTAAAAGCAATTCTTAGGTTAGAAAGTGTAGCATAGGCTCCTCGCACAATGTTCTTGAGGTGGTCCTCAGGTGACAGTTTTCTATCTAAAACCACCCCTAGATCCCTTTCTTTATCAGAATTCTTTAAAGATTTCTCACATAATTTATAGGTTGTGTGGGGTCTATGTTCACCAATTCCACATTCCATAACATGGCATTTATTCACATTAAATTCCATTTGCCAAGTGTTGCTCCAAATACTTATTTTGTCCAGGTCTTCTTGAAGGGCATGACAATCATCTAGGTTTCTTATCTTCCCTATTAACTTAGCATCATCAGCAAACATGTTCATGTAATTCTGTAATCCCTCTGGTAGATCGTTTATGTAGACAATGAACATTACCGGTGCAAGAACTGAACCCTGTGGTACTCCACTCGTGACATTCCTCCAATCCGATACCTTGCCTCTGATTACGGCCCTCATTTTTCTGTCAGTTAGGAAATTTTTCATCCATGTTAGTAGCTTACCCGTCACCCCTCCAATATGTTCCAGTTTCCAGAACAACCTCTTATGGGGAACTCTGTCGAAAGCCTTTGAATCTGAACTTCGCTGTGCTGGTCTGCCTATCAGGTTGGGTTTGGCTTCGGCGTCTGTTCGGTTCCTTCGGGGACTCCCCTTCCGTCTTTCACAATCGTTGGGTTCGTCCTCCGGGGATCTTGTGTTGGTGCTGTGTCACTGGCCTCCTCTTTGGAGTTTTCAGGGTTTCGTGCCTTGACGCCTCCCTGAGCCTTCGCTCGATATGTTCACGGATGGGTCATCTCTCGGCTGGGGCTTTGTAGCCAGTGCTCACCAGGCTGGCCGGGGATGGTGGGGTCCGTCTGTCCGTCGGGTTCACAGCACGGTTCGGGAGTTCGTGGCTGTCTGGTTTGAGCTTCGAAGGGTTCGGGTCACTCGGGGCTTTCCTATCCGGCTCCATTCAAACTGTTTTTCGGTGGTTCGAACCACGGGGATTCTCTTAGGTCCTTTTTCTTGGGGTTAATCCCTTCGAGCGGCTCGTCTGCTGGATCCTCAGGGTTTGGCTAGCTGTGCGTTTCATGTCCGGGGTGTCCTGTGTCTTGGCGGATGGCCTGTCTTGGTTCATTCCTCTGTTCACGATTTGGCTGGTCATCGCCAACTCGTTTCGTTGGTTCTGCCGCACGTACGGACTCCTGGACATGGACATCTTCGCATCGGCGTGGTCTCGGCATCTCCCATTCTATGTGGCGCCCTTACCCGCCTGCGAGGAGTTCACGGTGGATGCCTTCGGCAGGACTGTTCGAGGTGGAGTTACCTGTTCCTCTTCTCCCGGTCCAGCTGTTGCTTCGGGTTCTGGCTTGGTTGGAGTCCTTCCCAAGGAAAGTAGTCCTCGTGGTCCCTTGATGGCCGGCCCAGCTTTCTTTTCAGACGCTGCTTGATAGGTGTCCGAACCTGGGGCGTTTCCTGTGGCTCCGCCTCTTTCGGCAGGTTAAACTGGTCCTGTACGTAACTGGTTCGGCCTTCTCCTCGGCTCTTCGCGTCTGCTCTGCTGACGCTGGTGTATCACCATCTCTATGGTGATCAGGTGGCTTAGTTGATGGTGTCCCATCTGCGAGCTTTGTCTCGGCAACAGTATGACATTCCTGGTGTTTCTATTCGCCATTTTCTTGCTCTTCGTAGGTTGTCTTCTCTCTCACATCGGGTTGTTTTGTAACAAACTAGGTTTGTTGTAGGAATTATTCAGTATGGTTCTCATAGATTATGGGGGTTTGGAAAGTTTGGAGTCAGGCGGTAGTTTGACCTGACCCAAGCACGAGGCATCTCCTGGGATTAGCGGCGTAGGTCACAAAATGGCCGGCGCCTTTGTCTTAAGCAACGTATAATGAATTATTTTACAGAATTAAGTAATTTAGAGAAATTTAAGTCTCCACTCAAATTGTATTCAATAGTATTCTGTTTAAAGTATCAAGAGTATCCTCAATTGTCGGAATACTTTAGTAAGTCACCAACAGTGACGTCACTAGCCGGGACTAGCCTCGGTCGCGGAGCGATTTGTGCGACCCGAGGGTCACAGGTCACCAAAGCCTTCCACATTTAGTAATTCTTAAAGGTCAAATAGCCATTTTGTAATTGGAAATAACTTTTCCCTAAGATGCCTGTGCAATTACCTTAAGTTTAAAAGAGTTCAACCATCTGGGTTGTTCAGTGCAACAGAGATTAGTTGTTCAACTTAAATCCTGCTTAGTAATCTTGGTAAACCTGGCGTAGGAATATGCCTTGGGCTTCTGTGTTGAGCAGAGCGAGGAAGGTCAGTGTGGTCAGGTCAACGACTCGGGGAGGTGATCCACTCTCATCCTCCCTAAAGAGATCAGCCTAACATCTAGCTGGTCGCATCCAAAGGTAGAGTCTGCTATAGTTCTGTATAGGGAATTAGTTCATAATATTGCCTCTAGGGAGTGCTTTTATTTAGATTTTGCCATAAATAAATTTCTAGTTAGTAATTTGCATTTATATTATTTCCATTTCATGTTCTCATATTTCTCATTGTCCTTGGCACATGGTCTCCATGAGTCTGGGTCTAGTTGGGCCGCCAGCCCAACAAAGATTAAGAGTTCAGTTATCCCTTTGTTTGCTATAATTTCCCACACTTAACATAGATTCTTCCCTCCTTGTCCAAATAACTGGGGGTCAAGCCCCAAGGTTATTGATTGCTTAATCGGTCCAGACCCCGGTTATTGCATTTCGTTTTAATGGTCTGGTGGTGGCGGTGTAAAGGAGATTCTAGAGTTTGCTAGGAGTCAGGTTCCACGTCGTGAGGCTATAGAATCTTGGCTGGTCAAACGGCTTAAGACCACATGGCGTGGGATTCAGCTTGGAGTAGAGTAGCTCTGGGATTCCCTCAGTAGAAGAGTAGAAAGTAGAATACGGGTCGGGGTAAAGGACAGAGTAGAGTCGATATAACCCCCCACTGTGTTACAGTCTTGTCCTTTCTTGGATTTTTCAAGACTATTAATTGATGCTTCTTACTGTTGCCTCGTATTGTGCGGCGCTAGCGGAGCTGCTCTGGCTTGAATTCGGGATGGACGTCACATCCGCCCCGTTCTGTACGCTTATCATGTTGTTTCTCCTCTGGCCTGCTCATGAGCCGCCTGAGCAGTCCTGGTCCTTGATCAAGGTGCCCTTTTATCCTTCCTCTCCTCAGTTTGTGGTAGCCCCTTCAGTTCAAGATTGTTTTTCAAAGGCCATACTTTGTTGGCATTGGCCTCTGTGGGTTGGGTCGGGGAGCTTCTGGCTCTCATTCGGCACAGAGGTTTCTGCTCTTTTGGTACTGGTGGTAGGTTCCTATGCTTGCAGCCTTGCTCCGTCCTTCTGGCGACGGTCGAGCCGGCTGCTTTCCGGAGGGGTCCTTGGGTTATTGATGCTTGGTTGGTTTGGCCGGGGGTGCGACATGTGTTGTCCAGTTGCGGCTCTTCGCCGTTACCTGCGTGCCGTGGCTGGGGATGCGCTTTGGTTTGATCCGGTTCCCCTTGTTCCCTGTTTCAGGACTCGGATCTCCCAGGTCGTCCGCAGTTTTCTTTAGTCTACCAGCCAGAAAATGGCGTTTCATTACATTCAACACTGGTTTTTTGCTGTTATATATATACACATATTGTATATACCTATCTACATATGTGTTCACCGTAATAAACCACTAAGTTGGTATGGTGAACCCAAAACAACAAGACAGGCCGAAACACAGCAGCGAGCAGACACCACCTCCCTCCCTCCTTCAACATCCACTCACCAACATTCCTCCACCCACCATACTGTTATTTTTTTATGACACTATTTACACATGTTATATATATAAGTATCTACATGTTTTGTTCACCACAACTGTACAACTAAGCTGGTATGGTGTCCAAACAGCACAGTGGCCACCATACACTGCATGACAAGTCACACAGCAGCCAGCAGACGATGATATTTCCCCTCACTAAAACGGCTTCTCCCAACATGCTACTTTTGCTGTTATTTCACTATATACACACATTATATATATAAATATCTACATTTGTGTTCACCATAGTGAACCACTAAGTTGGTATGGTGAATCCAAACTTTAAGAGTGCCACACCCAGCCAGCCCTCCCTCTCTCCTTCAACACTTTTCTCGCCAACATTCCTCCTCCCACAATACTGTTTGTGGTTTTATTACACTATATACACATGTTATATACAAGTATCTACATGTTTGTTCACCATAACTATACAACTAAGCTGGTATTGTATCCAAACAACATAGTGGCCACAAAAAACTAGCGTTGAATGTAATGAAACGCCATTTTCTGGGTGAGCCCCAGAGGCTCCCTGGAGCTTATTGAGCTAATGTATGTTATATTAGACCGGACATTAGCTATGGAGTTCAGATCTACCAGGGACCAGCGCCGGAACCTGGCCCCTTCAGAGAGGTTTCAGGGAGCAATGGCCCTGGAAAACCCCCTTGTGGTTGGGGTTTTTCTTATCTGCCATCGACCGGGGTTAGGCACCCAGAAAAGTAGGTGTAACAAAACAAACTCCACATGGTAAAAAACTAAAACAAAAATGGAACAGAGAGGTAGAAACTCCCTACAATCCCAAGGAAACAAGCAAACATCACACTTTACTGCCGCGCCGATCGTCCACGCAGCCCTCCCTGCCCCAAGAGGGGCAGGGAGGGCTGGACCTCACTGCGCCGGCTGCCTAGCATCAGTTCGGAAGCTACAACCAACGCGAAAAAACTGCCGACCAGTGGGAAGGAGGGTTGCCAGGGAGCCTCCGGGGCTCACCCAGAAAATGGCGTTTCATTACATTCAACGCTGGTTTTCTGTGGGGAGCCCCTACGGCTCCCTGGAGCTTCATACCTAAAGAGAGGGAAAAGAAAGAGCTGACCCAGGAGGCGGCCCCCACAAACTCTGCAACGCGAAGCCGAGACAACAGGCTGCAACCTGCGACCCAAGGCAACAAGAACGCACAGGAGCAGACACGCGCATAAAGAACGGGCGGCCAGGAACCTGTGCGACCCTCAAATCCTTGCACCCGAAAAGAGCCCTAGACGTCACCAACACAGCAGCGAAAGCTGCAAACGTCCGAACAGCACGGGCGCAAGGATAGACCGCAGGCTAGAAGACTTAAATCTCTGCAGACGACCTGGGACACCTGAGCCCTGAAACAGGGAACAAGGGAAACTGGATCAACTCAAAGCGCATCCCCAGACACCGTATGCAGGTAACGGCAAAAGAGTGCAACCGGACAATACAGGACGCACCCCCGGCTAAACCAATTAAGCATCAATAACCCAAGGACCCCTCCGGAAAGAAGCCGTCTCAACCGTTGCCAGAAAGACGGAGAAAGGCTGCAAATGTACAAACCTACCACCAGTAAAAAAGAGCAGAAACCTGAACCGAAGGGGCTACCACAAACTGAGAAGATAAGAGGGCACCCTGATCAAGGACCAGGACGGCTCAAGCGACGCATGAGCAGGCCGGAGGTGAAACAAAACACGAGAAAGTGCCCGGAACAGGGCAGATGTGACGTCCACCCCGAACGCAAGCCGGAGCGGCTCCGCTAGCGCCGCATAATTTCTGGACCTGTAAATTTGTAGACCTCATCCTGGAAACATTCTTGTATCAACATGTTGAACAAGCTACGAGGATGAGGGAAGGGGACGTTCCCTCTATGCTAGATTTGATATTTACCAGGAAGGAGGAAGAAATATTTGACATTCAGTACCTTCCTCCCTTGGGTAAAAGTGACCATGTCTTTTTGGGAATAAAGTATGCGATGCGTTATAATCTGGAAGAAAATATGACTGTCGATGCAATTGAAAAACCTGACTTTAGGAGAGTACATTATGGCAACCTTAGGAAATTTTTTAGTGAGTATAATTGGACAGACTTGTTGCTAGGCAAGAAAGTGAATGAGATGTATGTCAAGTTTTGTGAAATATATGATAAAGGCACAAAAAAATTTATACCAAAACAGAGAAGCAGAACTAGGAAACAGGATTGGTTCAACAGAAAGTGCGAGAGGGCCAGAGACTAAAAGACACAAAAATAGAATCAATACAGGAAGAGGCCAAACCCCCAAACATACCAGCGATACAAAGATGCGAGAAACAACTATACGGCAGTGAGGAGAGAGGCAGAAAGAAATTTTGAAAAAGGGATTGCAGACAAATGTAAAACAGAACCAGGTCTATTCTATAAATTCATAAACAACAAATTGCAGATAAAGGATAATATTCAGAGGTTGAAAATGGGAAATAGATTCACGGAAAATGAAAAGGAAATGTGTGAAACATTAAATGAAAAGTTCCAAAGTGTGTTTGTACAAAATGAAATCTTCAGGGAACCAGATACATTAAGAATTCCAGTGAACAACATAGAGCACATAGAGGTGTCTAGAGACGAAGTGGAAAAAATGCTCAAGGAACTAAATAAGAACAAAGCAGTTGGTCCAGATGGAGTTTCACCATGGGTTCTGAGAGAATGTGCACCTTAGCTCAGCATTCCTCTTCAACTGATTTTTCAGGCATCCCTGTTTACAGGAGTTGTAGCTGATGTGTGGAAAAAGGCTAACATAGTTCCAATGTACAAAAGTGGAAGCAGGGAAGACCCCCTTAATTATAGACCAGTATCACTGACAAGTGTAATAGTCAAAATATTGGAAAAAATAATTAAAACTAAATGGGTAGAACACCTGGAGAGAATGATATAATATCAGACAGACAGTATGGTTTTCGATCTGGAAGATCCTGTGTATCGAATTTACTCAGTTTCTATGATCGAGCAACAGAGATATTACAGGAAAGAGATGGTTGGGTTGACTGCATCTATCTGGACCTAAAAAAGGCTTTGACAGAGTTCCACATAAGAGGTTGTTCTGGAAACTGGAAAATATTGGAGGGTGACAGGTAAGCTTCTAACATGGATGAAAAATTTTGACTGATAGAAAAATGAGGGCAGTGATCAGAGGCAATGTATCGGACTGGAGAAATGTCACAAGTGGAGTACCACAGGGTTCAGTTCTTGCACCAGTGATGTTTATTGTCTACATAAATGATC
Organism: Procambarus virginalis; assembly: GCA_020271785.1. Lineage (NCBI taxonomy): Eukaryota > Metazoa > Arthropoda > Malacostraca > Decapoda > Cambaridae > Procambarus > Procambarus virginalis. The sequence continues at coordinate 125,426 of WNGS01169366.1, forward strand.
TACCAGTTGGTATACAGAATTATATGAACATGTTTGCTGATGATGCTAAGATAATAGGAAGGATAAGAAACTTAGATGATTGTCATGCCCTTCAAGAAGACCTGGACAAAATAAGTACATGGAGCGCCACTTGGCAAATGGAATTTAATGTAATAAATGCCATGTTATGGAATGTGGAATAGGAGAACATAGACCCCACACAACCTATATATTATGTGAGAAATCTTTAAGAATTCTGATAAAGAAAGAGATCTAGGGGTGGTTCTAGATAGAAAACTATCACCTGAGGACCACATTAAAACATTGTGCGAGGAGCCTATGCTACACTTTCTAACTTCAGAATTGCTTTAAATACATGGATGGAGAATACTAAAGAAATTGTTCACGACTTTTGTTAGGCCAAAGCTAGAATATGCAGCGGTTGTGTGGTGCCCATATCTTAAGAAGCACATCAACAAACTGGAAAGGTGCAAAAAACATGCCTAAGTGGCTCCCAGAACTGAAGGCAAGAGCTACGAGGAGAGGTTAGGGATTAAACTTAACTGCGATGGCGTATATATACCCCTGAGTAACATGTCCCACGGTGCGCATGGCGTATATATACGCATAGGGTGCCAGGCCCGATTCAAATGGCCCGCGGCTACACGGGTTCACAGTAGCTTCCTCAGGGCTCTTGTAAACAGACGCCATTTAAAAAAAAAATCGTGGGCAATATTCTCAGGTGTGAGAGGCACAGTACTGTTGGAGCAACCAAGGCTGGCGCACGCAGCATGAGCGATCAGCATTGCTGTTCAGCTTGTGACCACAGCATCGCCGAAAAATGTCAAAATAAATATATAATGTTATTATTTAGTGATGACAATATTACAGATGACCCGTGACTGTGATATAAATAACCAGGGTTGTGATAATAGCAGGATTGTTGTAATAATTAGCGCTGTGGGAGAGTGATGCTGAGAGACGGAGGGAGACAGCATCGTTTATGACTGTGTGCCACCTGTTATTGTTTACATTCACCATACCAGCTCAGTGGTTCTCTATGGTGAACACAAATGTAGTACTTATATATAATGTGTGTATTAGTGTAATAACAGCAAAAGGATTATGTGCTGGAGGAGCCATTGGGTGACGGAGGTGACGTCGTCTGCCGATTTGTCGAGCTGTTTTAGAGGGTGGCCACTATGCTCTTTGGGCGCACTACAAGCTTAGGTGTACAGTTACAGTGCATAAAACATGTAGAACTTATAATATAATATGTGGTATATAGGGTAATAACACTGCAAACAGTATTGTTGGGGAGA
>WNGS01169367.1:52432-70295 GCA_020271785.1 Procambarus virginalis
TATATATATTATATATATATATATATATGACCGCATATTCTGTATTTACTATCTTCTGATTTAGGGCTTCTATCCCTCTAACTATTTTCTTAGCATCAGGGCTTAGCTGAAACAGGAGTTCTCCAAAACTCATTTTCGTAATTTCTGGGTGAAGAAAAGATGTGGATCTATAGAATGTATTACACTTATTTAAACAATTTGCATGACGTTTCGAACCTCCATGGTTCATTTTCAAGTGAGGAAATGTTACAATGTGGTTTGATTATATACCCGCACTGGGTCAGGTGATAAAACAATAAAGGTGAAAACATAGGGGATACATAGGGGATACTAGGGGATAAATGGGGTGAAACATAGAGGTAACCGCAGAAGGCCTATTGGCCCATACGAGGCAGCTGGCATCTACATACAAAGATTAATCCAGTGTAATTGGCCTGTTTTTGAACATTGTCTTCTGTGTTTGGCATCGTTATGTTCTGGTCTTGTCCTTACTCTCATTGTGGGAAGAGTAAATAGTTCCGTGATTTGGGTGTTCATGGTAGGTTGTTTCTGTTCTTATGTGAATTGCTTCAAGAATTTGTAATCTTCTTGCATCTTGGTTCTGTCTATTATGCATGTATTCTTGTTCAACATTTCTCTTGTTAGGGTGATGTCATGGGCTTGTCTCATGTGAATTCCTAGGGGCACCGGATTGAAGATGGCATGTCAAACGCCTCGTCAGCTTGGTCGACGTCATACCTATGTACTTAGATTGAAGTTACATCCTTCGTGGGGGCAAGTGTAATGTATACAACGCTTGACTGCTGTAGAGGGTTCTCTGTCGGCTTCGGGCTGTTTTTGATAAGGAGTTCGGAAGTCTTCTTGGTTTTATAGAATTTGTCAGGTTTATGTTTTGGTTAGGAGTAGTGCTTTTTACTCCTTTACGGATTATTTCTTTCATTATTCTTTCTTCTTTTGGATAGAAGCCCTAAATCAGAAGATAGTAAATACAGAATATGCGGTCATATTCAATGAGACATGTGTAAAAGAAAACCTGCTGCCAGTATACACACCAATATATATATATATATATATACATATATATATATATATATATATATATATATATATATATATTTACATTATTGCACCATTAATTAATTTATGCCAACCTTTGTTACGTAGGAATTTAGGCTGTGATTGGTGCTGAGTTTGCACAAATGCAGACTAAATAATTTAGTAGTTTCTTTAGTAGAAGTCATTTCAACTAGTCTTGAACTAGTCAGTAGTGCATAATTATTCATTATTGTGTTGACCCTGCCACAGGGTGGGATTGAAGTACTACTATTTACTTTTGTGCTGACCCTGCCCAGGGTGGGATACAAACCTTATATTAACTCTGATTAGAGTATATACATTTAATTATTTTGTGTATTCATTATTTGTGTATATAAATTTTGAGTGCTGCTGAATGATCACTATTACATCTAATGGTGATAATGAAGACTAGCCAGAAGAAAGTCTAATAGTGACATTCAAGTACAAAATTGGGACACATTTTGGACTTCATTTGAAGTTCATATACATAAAAAACCTTCTCTTGATAAGGTTTCTAAATTCTCTTACCTGAATAGTCTTCTCAAAGGGGAGGCTAAAAGGGTTATAAATAACTTAGCTCTAACGGAGAGCAATTATGAAGAAGCTATAAAACTACTAAAGTTGAACTATTGCAACAGTTCAGAACTATTGAACTGTTGCAGGAGTTGCAGGAGAACTACAGAACTATTGCAGGAGTTGAGTATAGCTAACCTGTATTATCAGTTATTGGATCTGAATGCACCAAGTAACCGACCAGACTTACTTCAAAGATTCAGGCTAGAAGTATAGTCTCTAGTGAAGGCCTTGGGTACTAAAGTAGATGTACCAGCCTCCGAATGGTCAATTAAGTTACTTTTAAAGAGGAAATTACCTCAAAATATTTTAGCAGAAATCTGCTCATACTATAAAACCGAGTTTCTCACTCTCGAGCAAATATTCGAGGGACTAAGAATAACGGTCAACAGGTTGAAAACTCACGATAAGATTAATCCTGAATCTAAGCAACCTAATAATGACAACTCAGTCAAACCAAAATCGACTTTGAACAAGTCTATTAAATTCAAGCGTAGGACTGCTCCTTCCACTGGAAAGAAGAGTGGTAGTGTATGTATTTATTCAGTATCTCCCTCTGAAGCTGTAGTTGATATGTCTACTAAGAAGACAAACTCAGCAAGAGAGAGAAAGTGTCTGTTCTGTGAGCAAGAACATGTCACCTATGAGTGCAATGTTTATCCTAACTTTAATGCCAGGATTAAAAGACTAGAAGAATTACATAGATGTACCAAGTGCATGGGTTCTCATGATCCCAGTAAATGTGTTGTACATCTACGGTTGTACAGTAGATGCAACAAAGGTATACATCATTATGCCTTATGTAGAAAGACATCGTCACAATCTGTAACAACTAGGGAGGATTCTATGAATTCTACCACAGTACAATATTGCAAGGTACACCAAGAAATCAATGTACTTTCTACTGAATTATGCAATAATACTACTCTGCCTACAGCTCAACTTTTAAACTAATTAATAGGAAGTCTAGAGTTAACACTATAGGTCTCTTTGATCAAGGATCACAGAAGACCTTCATCACACAACAATTAGTTGAGCAGTTGAAATTAAAACCTGCCAAATGTGTGAAATTGAATATCTCTGGGTTCTTGACAAACAGTGGGCCTCGTGAATACCAAATAGTCAAGGTGTTAGTAAGACTTGGATCTTCTACTAATTCAATACAAGCAGTAGTAGTAGATAAGCTTCCTACAGACCTGCAGGTCACAGGACTAGCTTGCACTGCGAGATATCTCAGACGTAAGCGCATGAGACTAGCGGATCACAAAATAAATTCTGGCTGCCTCACAGATGTTGATATCCTAATAGGTGCTGACTATTGTTACAGATTTATAACAGGATGCACCAGACAACTCGGAATGAATTTGTTGTCATCGGCTAGAGGCAAATTGCTAACAGGATCGTTGCTTTTCCAACAAAAAACTGTATCAACCAAGAAACAAACTAACAATTCAATAGTGGCATGACTAGGCTTGGAACAGTCACCCCCTACATTTCAGAGAAATATCTGAAGATAATGAGTCTGATCCACCTGTATTTCGTCTGTGGGATTTAAACACTTTAGGTATTGTCTTTAACTGTATTGCCAAAGTGAAGGCAAACAGCGTGTCTTTGAATGAGTGTCTCCAAATGGGACCTAGCCTGACACAAAGGTTACATGATGTATTGTTATGATTCCGTACTGGTATTTTTGCTTATACTGCAGATATTAGTAAAGCTTTCCTTAGAGTAGGTTTACAAGAGGAGGATCGTGATTATACCAAGTTTCTCTGGATTAAGGACCAACTGGATCCTGACAGTGATGTCGTAACCTACAGGTTTGCCTCTGTGCTATTCGGCGCAACTTCTTCACCGTTTCTACTTCAAGCAACGCTGGATACACATTTGAAGAAGTCAGATAACCCATATAAAACGGAGATTAGCGACAACTTGTATGTAGACAATTTCCATGGAACTACTAATGACAAATCCAAATTGGTAGATGTCTACCATGAGGCTAATTGTGAGTTGCTAGGAGCCAATATGCCACTACAGTCATGGGCCTCAAACAATAAATCATTAAACCAGATAATCGAGAATGAATTTCCTGGTTATCGGGTACCTAATCCATTAAAAGTTCTGGGCGTGGAATGGAACACAGTTACTGACGAGATGAATGTCAAGTCAGTACAAACAAATAATTCAACCCTTTCCATGAGAAAATTACTCAGTATATCAATCAACCATTTGACCCTTTGGGCTTACTTAGCCCTATTTTAATAAGGGGGAAACTCCTCATGCAGGAATGCTGGCAGAAAAATATGGGATGGGATGATCTGTTGCCAATTGAGTTGCAAGATAAATGGCAAATACTCACAACGCATTTCAATCAATTAGGTGTTTTGAAATTTCCTCGTAATGCTTCAGGACAAAACTTACCCACTAATTTGCACGTCTTTTGCGATGCCTCTGGCAAAGCGTACGGCGCTGCAGCCTACTTAGTCAATAATGTACAATCATTTTTACTCACATCCAAAGCATGAGTTGCTCCAATCAAGAAGAGATCTTTACCTCAAATGGAGTTACCTGCATTGCTGGTGGGAGTAAGATTGGCTCATTGCTTGACCAAGACACTCAACAGTATTCACTTTGGTGAAATTGTAGTGTGGTTAGAAAATGAGGCAGTCTTACAATGGGTAAGAAATAATAACAATAAAACTCCCTGCGTTAGCAATCGTGTTAGGGAAATGCATGAATTATCTGCAGGATACAAATTCAGACATGTCCCCACCAAGGAAAATCCAGCAGATTACCTTTCAAGAGGTTTATCATTAAAACAGCTGATCAAGTGTTCGATGTGGTTTAATGGACCTTCATGGCTTGTTAGTAGCCAGTGGCCTAAGCAGAAACAACAAGTCATAGTGACCAATATCACTACTCCCTTGACAGACCCAGAACCTCATCAGACCTTAGCTATTAACCCTCACAATTATTCCAACTTGAGTAAGTTACTAAGAGTGACAGCACATGTGTTTGATTTTCTTGCTAAGATGGGAATCAGACATAAGTTTCCCAATCTTATCCTCTATTGGATCAAACGTGCACAACAAGAGACGTATGGAAGTGAATATGAAAATCTTCCAGATAAATTAACCAAGTCTCTAGGAATCTGGTATGATGTCAACACTTATAATATACTAAGGTGTGGAGGACGTATGCTTCATGCAGAAATTGATTTGAATACAAAGAATCCGATCCTTGTACCACGTCACGACATTATCACAAAACTTCTAGTTTTACACCATCATCAGTATAATACTCTACATGGTGTAGTGTTAGACACTCTCACTGACTTAAGACAGAAATATTGGCTTCCCCAAGGTCGTCAAACTGTCAAATCACTTATTAAGTTCTGTGTAATCTGTAAAAGATACGACGCTCGAGTGTGTCCTTACCCAGGACCTCCACCACTCCCTAAGGAGAGAGTAGTCCATCTTCGTTCTTTTGAGACCACCGGTGTCGATTACACAGGAGCCTTACTTCTCACTGGCACTCCAGATAAGGTACCAGTGAAGGCTTATATTTGCCTCTTCACATGTGCAACCACACGAGGCGTACACCTAGAAGTGACTTCTGACATGAGTGCAGAAGTCTTCATCCAAGCTTTTCGTAGATTTGCAGCACACAGATCCTGCCCCAAACTAATGATATCCGATAATGGATCAAATTTTGTTGCAGGAGAAGCCTGCCTATGAGAGATCTGGAATCATCCAGAAGTGCAGTATGTAATGCAAAGGCGACAATGCCATTCGAAATTTATAGCTCCCAGAGCCCCCTGGAAAGGTGTTTTCTACAAACGTATGGTAGGGACTGTTAAGAAATGTTTAAGGAAGACCTTACATCGACAGAAAATTAGTTTCCCTGAATTGCAAACACTCGTCGTATAAACTGAGGTGCGAGTCAACAACCGCCTTTTAACTTACCTATCGGATGACTTCTCCCAGAGAGAACCCCTGAGTCCCTCACATTTAATACATGGAGGCCTACTGAGCCCTCTGATACCTTTGGCAGAAGAGGATCCAGTTGACCCTTCCCATGTGACTAGGGGTGATTTAGTGGAAAGTTACCAACATCTCTTGAGGATAGTTGAAAGGTGGAATGAGGTGTGGACTCGAGAGTACCTCACAGCTCGACGAGAGTACCACTATGGAGCTTCGAGCCCTTATAACAAGGTTCAACTCAATCCAGGAGATCTAGTGTTGATCGATAGTGATGGACCCAGGTCAGAATGGCCTATAGGCAAGATTGTCTCTATTCACCCAGATCACCAAGACATCCTGAGAGTAGTACGGGTTTTGTGCCGAGGCACTACTACCCTAAAAAATTAGAGAAGTTGGTACCTCTGGAATTAGCTGAACGAGAGTGTTCCACAGAACCAACTTCACCTACAGTTTCCGAGGACAACAATTCTGATCCACCAAGCACACGATCACTTAGAGCCGCTGCTCAACAATGCAAACAAAAACTACAAGCCTATTATAGCTCTTGACTAAGAGCAAATAATTTACCATCCAATTTAAGGTAGTCATGATGATACCGTGTTGTGTTGTCCAGTAACAAATCAGTTACAAGTCACAGTGACTGGGACATTTACCTCGCTGTGGATTCTAAGTTTCCTTAAATTGCATGATTTAATGATTAATTTATTTGTGTAGGCTACAAACTAAACCATTATTCCATCTAGAGAATATATGAGTTTACAAAACTTAAAGACTTAGTAACATAACCATTACACGTCATCGCGACACCAGTCATTGAGTACCTTGTAAGCTTTAGTAGTTATTAACTTTAGGTGATTTAACAATTCCATGTTTTACAATTAACATGAGTTCCCTCACAAGACATAGTCTTATTTGTCTTTGACAAATACGGGACATCCTTTATGTGCGCACTAATGTACTAACATACTAACATAAAATTAACTTCGGAATAGGTACGTCAGTACTCAACATTGAACTGACCTGAGTTTCCCCCCTTCCCCCGGAGCAATGTTGGAAATTTCCAACACAGATACATTCCTATTGTATCATAATACATCACTATTGTCTACTATGTACAGTATTTATTAACCCTACCAACTGTAGTACTAATATATATTAATATTTCTCTATCTGCGCGTCATTTGCTGAAGTTCTCATCACATCCAGAGGTATATTGCGTCAGATAATGCCCAGCAGGACATAATTATTACCAACATGTTAGAGAATTGAATAATATTCTCAACTTTTATCAGTATTCTTTATAAGAATTAATCTCTGATAATATTACGACTAGTGATTCAATAGCCACGAGTTATTAACTTAAATTATCACTATATAACAGTTTTGTCTGTTATATCCAAACACCATGGAGGAAATAGAAATTCTCTCCATTTCCCTTTAAATAAGAACACTGTTCATGATTAACACCATTTAGCAAGAATATAAACAATATTTAATTCCCTACAGTTGCAACCCTGTTCTCATTAACGCATTATGTAAAGTAATTACACAGAAAAGAATTTTCCGTCCTTACTAAATTCCATTGGGAATGCATGAGAGAGGGGTTGAGGGAGACGAGAGCGTGGCGACGCCTTGAGTCGGAGCAGGACTAGCTACGCCATCAGAAGTACGACACGAGCGTCCAGGGAGAGGCGAATTTCCAACCATTTTACGATAGGCCCTTGCCTATCGGCCTAGGAGTATGTAACTGCTCCAGTAGCAATCTAAGGATTGCATCGGTGGACAACCAGCAGGTTAAATGTTCTCATACTATTAATCGAGTTCTTTTAATTTTATAATACACTTTGTCCATCGTTACACCACAAGACCTCCCGAAACGACAATTACGTCTGTAAGGAATTTGCTCTGTCCTTTCTATTGAATAGTGATGACACAATCTACTTGGTGTAGACAGTTTGTACATTTAATTGGAATTTCAGCGTGTATTGAAGCGGCCGTGATCTCATCATTTTCCCACCCCACACTCTTGGCTCACGTGTTCTAGCAAGCACCAGACGACGCCATCACGACTCTGCATCTCCGTTCACTGTCACAGCTAAGCAGCTGAACTAGTTCAGTTTAGTTTATTTCATTAAGTAACGGTTGATAACTAATAGTTATTTAAGAATATTTCATTTACATGATTTAGGAAATCAAGTACACTTTGATAGCCTCATGAACTTTAAATGAGAATAATTTCTTGTTTAACCATCATTCAATATTCTTGCTACTAAAACAATTTATTTAATGGTTATTTGTTTTTACCTTAGTAAGAGTTACTAATTTTATTCGAGGAAGAACCAGCCTTGATGAAGCGTACTGGGAGTATTTTACTTCTGGTATTAATCCCCCCATTTTGTGAAGGATGCAAAGTTTACTTTCGAACAGTAATTTAATTTACAGTCCATTAAAGTTTAAAGAATTACTCTTAATAGTTACATTATCCACAGACACTGGTATTTCAGTCCTTTTCTATTGTTCAATTATCTGTTTCCCTTTTCAGTAAAAATAGGGTGGTCCTTCGATTAATTTAAATCAATTAATTAAACATCAATCAATAAATAGAGAGTAAGCTTTCTTCCCAACATCTAGCCTGGTGGCAAACCTTTGAACCTTTTCCAGTTGGTGGCCCATGTTGTTTCTATCATATTCCTGTCATATTGGTGGTGGATTATATATGACTACGACTATAATTTTTTTGTCCATCAGTTATTATGGTACCTGTTACGTAGTCACTGAAACCTTCACTTTCATGTCATTGAAACGCTGTGTGTGTGTGTTTGCGTGTGTGTTTTCAATTATCGGATGCATCTGACATTTCATTTTATGGTTGTCTACTCTCACATTTTCTTATGCAAGAACCTGATTCCCTTTCATCGTGATATACAGGTTTCCTAACAGAAATTAAAACTTCAGAAATAGGACTACATAGTGCTTCTGATGCCTCCGTTGTTATTCAGGACAAAATCTAGTCTGGTCCTGCCGCTGTTGCACATTCAGTTCTTGTATCTGCATCCTTACCTCACCGTTTGTCAAACTCCCTCCTTTAAATATTTCATTAGCTTTCATTATAACTGCATATTCTAAAATTAAAACACAGTGATCACTGGCTCCAATTAGCATTTAAAGATCAATGTTTTTAATGACCATCTCAGTCTGTGTGTAAAACATGTCTAGCCTATCTTGTTGGTTACGACCTCATCATATAATTGTTTTCTCCCTGACATGCGCACTAGTCAATTAATTTAAGTGTAGCTAACAAAATTAATATAAAATTGAACAGTCATAACAACCCAACCTTGGAAAACCATTATCTTGAACATGTAGGCCGTCTGTTTCATAACATGGACGCGGATGCCGACGTGGGCGGCTGAGGACTGGATGGGTCGGGGCGTGGCGGTGGATTTAGAGAGGTTATCCTCCGCTGTCTGCATTACACCCAGTATCATGCCCACCACCAACAACCCTCCTATCATACACGCCCAAACCTGGAAAATAAAACATATTCGTATGAATGCGTTTATTCACACACATGCACACTCTCACACAGTGCGCATGTTAGGAATTTACAAGCACACCCTACCATATAAGGAATTCATAGAGTAGATAAAGACAGACTATTTAACACAAGGGGCACACACACTAGGGAACACAGGTGGAAATTGAGTGCCCAAATGAGCCACAGAGATATTAGAAAGAACTATTTTTGTGTCAGAATGGTTGACAAATGGAATGCATAGGGAAATGATGTGGTGGAGGCTGACTCCATTCACAGTTTCAAGTGTAGATAGGATAGAGCCCAGTAGGCTCAGGAACCTGTACACTAATTGATTGACAGGTGAGAGGCGGGACCAAAGAACCAGAACTTAACCCCCTGAACCACAAATAGGTGAGTACAACTAGGTGAGTACACATTGGTCCAACAGTTAAATCTTGAATATGCACACACAAACACACATACACATACACACTCACCTCGAGGCTGAGTGGATAGCGCTCGGGGTCGTAGTTCTGGTGGCCCGGGTTCGAATCCCGGATGAAACAGAAAAAATTGGGCAGTTTTTCACCCTGAAGCTCCTATTCATCTAGCAGTAAATCGGTGCCTCAGTGTTAGAAAGCTGCTATGGGCTGCTTCCTAGGGATGTACTCACATAGAGTGAGTACATTTCTAGGAAGTATGTGCGTGTGTGCATTCACCTAGTTGACCTAGTTGCGCTTGTGGTTGAGCTCTGGCTCTTTCGGCCCGCCCATCAACTGTCAATCAATATTTTTTTCACACACACAGACACACCCCCAGGAAGCAGCCCGTAACAGCTGTCTAACTCCCAGGTACCTATTTACTGCTTGGTAACAGGTGCATCAGGGAGAAAGAAACTCTGGTCATTTGTTTCCACCATCGCCGGGGATCGATCCCTGGCCATAGGAATATGAATCCAGAGCACTGACCACTCAGCCACAAGCCCCTTTTCTAATGTGTGCGTGTTTTTGAAAGAAATATATGTAGTAGACAAAATAGAGGAAACATAGATTGATTAGAAAGGCGGGGTCCAGGAGCTAATAGCGCGATTCTGCAGACACAAATAGTAAATTACAAGAATTTTCATATATGATTTAATTGTGTTCACCATGATTTTGGTTTTACGGTAGAATCTAGTCCTAAAGACCTACTCTTCCTCTACAACTGTGTATAGTGGAAGGAGAAACGAAACTCCAAATTAAAGTGTTCTACAAGGATTCTAACATGCATTCATATTTCTTAAATACTTCCTGTCACCCAACATCTTTAAGGAGATCTCTCCCCTATTCGTTATGAATCTGAATAAAGTGGATAACGAGTGTCGACAGTGAACACATGAAGGACTTGAATATACTTTGGTCGGGTTTCAGGGACAGAGGACACCCAGAGAGGATTCTACAGCAAGCAGCGAAAAAACTTTCGACACTACAAAGACGGGACCTTCTGAGGACCGGACGACAGTGGATTTCTCTTTCCAGGATGGTGTTTCCTTCAACGTATATTCCTACAGCATCAATAACCTATAGAAAGGAGATAAACGAACTTTGCCAGTGGATGGAGGGCACCTTAAAGCAGCATCCAGCGTGGCAACATTTCCCTTCGGAACCTCTCCCTCTGAGTGCCTGGAAAAGAGAAGCCTCCTTGCTAGTAAGGCAACGTATCACAAGCAGGAGGCCAGACAAAGTATACCAACTTGGAGTAAAAATTCTCCAAGGAATGGGCAAAGAGAAAAATCTAGGGGATTATGTCTCCTGATGCCCAATAAAAAGGATGTCATCAATAGCATATGCATGACTGGCTAACATCAGAATTGCTTTTAGAAATTTGTGTAATGAAACACTTAGAACTTTGTATACCACTTATACCAATCCTTGAGTATGTGGCTCCATCGTGGAGTTCATACCTAGTCAAACACAAAACGAAGTTGAAGATGGGTGGAAGGTATGCCACCACTCTAGTTCCAGATCTACAGGATATGTGTTCAAAGGAAAGACTACATGAATTAAACTTCACGTCGCTAGATGCTAGACAGACGAGTGAAGAGAGATAAAATTGCATCACACAAAATTCTTGGGGAATTAATAGGGTAGATAAAGAGAGACATTTTAAAATGAGGGTTACTCACACAAATGGACACGTGGAACCTGAGTATCCAAATGAGACCAAATGGAATGCATTAGGAAGCGATGTGGTAGAGGCATATCTATACTTATTTTCAATTGTAGATATGATGGAACTGAATAGGCTCAGGAAACTGTACACCAGATGATTGACGGTTGAGAGGCAGAACCAAAGAGCCGAAGCTCAAACACCACAAGCAAAATTAAATGAGTACACACTAACGATCGCCGTCTAATTCAGGCCTTCCCCACATCGAGTCAATTGTATTAACTCTACAAACGCGTTTGATGGCCCAACAAATGCTGCAGTTTATGTGGAAAATGTGAGAGCGGCACGATTTTCGTGTAATTTCAGTTTTGGTGAAATTCACAGGGAAGAGCCTAGTCTAGCCTTCTCAAATGTGACGGCCATGTCTGCAGACCGGGAGGTGGGTTCCCGCCTAGAGCAGTGACAGCCATGTCTGCAGACCGGGAGGTGGGTTCCCGCCTAGAGCAGTGACGGCCATGTCTGCAGACCGGGAGGTGGGTTCCCACCTAGAGCAGTGACGGCCATGTCTGCAGACCGGGAGGTGGGTTCCTGCCTAGAGCAGTGACGGCCATGTCTGCAGACCGAGAGGTGGGTTCCCGCCTAGAGCAGTGACGGCTATGTCTGCAGACCGGGAGGTGGGTTCCCGCCTAGAGCAGTGACGGCCATGTCTGCAGACCGGGAGGTGGGTTCCCGCCTAGAGCAGTGACGGCCATGTCTGCAGACCGGGAGGTGGGTTCCCACCTAGAGCAGTGACGGCCATGTCTGCAGACCGGGAGGTGGGTTCCCACCTAGAGCAGTGACGGCCATGTCTGCAGACCGGGAGGTGGGTTCCCGCCTAGAGCAGTGACGGCCATGTCTGCAGACCGGGAGGTGGGTTCCCACCTAGAGCAGTGACGGCCATGTCTGCAGACAGGGAAGTGGGTTCCCGCCTAGAGCAGTGATGGCCATGTCTGCAGACCGGGAGGTGGATTCCCGCCTAGAGCAGTGATGGCCATGTCTGCAGACCGGGAGGTGGGTTCCCGCCTAGAGCAGTGACGGCCATGTCTGCAGACCGGGAGGTGGGTTCCCACCTAGAGCAGTGACGGTCATGTCTGCAAACCGGGAGGTGGGTTCCCACCTAGAGCAGTGACGGCCATGTCTGCAGACAGGGAAGTGGGTTCCCGCCTAGAGAATTGATGGGCGTGTCTGCAGACCGGGAGGTGGGTTCCCGCCTAGAGGAGTGATGGCCGTGTCTGCAGACCGGGAGGTGGGTTCCCGTCTAGAGGTGTAACACTGGCATACCCGATACACCGACAGACGTTATTAGTGGAAGGTGCAAGGCTGTAACCAATCAAAGGATAATCCAAGATCATGTGACTAACGAGCTACGAGGCGGCTCATGAGCACTGAGAGCCTCCCTGTTGCTGAGGATAGTGAGCATGTACACAGTGAGTATGTACACAGTGAGTATGTACACAGGGGGGATGTACACAGGGAGGATGTACACAGGGAGGATGTACACAGTGAGTATGTACACAGTGAGTATGTACACAGGGAGGAGGTACACAGGGAGGATGTACACAGTGAGTATGTACACAGTGAGTATGTACACAGTGAGTATGTACACAGGGAGGATGTACACAGGGAGGATGTACACAGGAGGATGTACACAGTGAGTATGTACACAGGGAGGATGTACACAGTGAGTATGTACACATGGAAAGACATACACAGGGAGGATGTACACAGTGAGTATGTACACAGTGAGTATGTTGTGACGATAATCTCTTCCCAGAGATTTAGCCTGCTATATCTTCCCATCGTCACATTCTCAACAATATGCAAGATACGTTTTATAGTGGCTTAACGTATATATCAAGACAGCCACACGCACCTATAACTCCCTCCTTCCCCCCACTTCTGCACACCTGGTCGACCCGCAACTGCTGCTCCCAGCCAAACTACCGACATGCGGCCGTCCTGCATTTTGATTGGCCGTTCACCAACACACCACTCCAGCTCCACGCCAATCACATTCCTCGCCAGTCAATGTTGGAGTCCATAGCAGCCCTACCAGCCAGATATACCTTGTGCTCTTGCTGTGAACACCTAGGTTGACTCACCTCGTGTGATCAAATAGAGGTTTATAGCTAGCGCATATATTCCCAGCACTTATATTATTTACTTGTTATTTCATTTCACTTCTCCTCCCTTTAACGTAATTCAGTTTATGTTCAGTTATTTTTCCACTTGTTGTTCTGCTCCATTAAGCCAAGATTTTGCCTTTATTTCAATTGTTTCTTAGTTTATTAAAGAGCATTGCTTATTATTGTGTTTTTATGTCTCTACCATTACCTTACCACAGATTATCCAACACGCAGTCATTCTTTTTTTTTTTATTTTTTTTACTTTTTTTTTTTTATATGTGGCCTGGCCTTAACATCTGCCAGTGGAAGACTGCCGACCACCATACTCCCCTACTTTACCGTCACATATAATTTTGGGCCTGTCCGGGAGCTTCACTCAGATATTGGTAATTGTGGTAAGCGTACTTGGCTTTCATTTCCCTTGCTTTCATTATTTACATTAATCATTTTATTATATTGGCTGTGTATATTGTGCATTACGGGAGTAGCATATGGTGAGTGTGAGACAACTTTGGATTACGTGTGACTGTAGGCCGCAGTCATACTCTTAATTGGTCATCTTCCCCTTCCGTGTTATAACCGTGTTTAACATCTTTTGTCCCTCAGATATTTCTCACATTTTGACAGATTATCACATAGGTACCCTGGTACTGTGGTCTGTCTACGGTCAATAGCACCTATTTTGCAATCCGACTCTAGGGAGGAAGGAGGGCTATAGATCCTCTAGCACGAACTATTATTGGGGATGTTGGGACCTCGCCGATAGTTCTCATCACCAGTTGACACTCGCACCCCTACTCGTCGGTCAGATTGAGGGTACTTACCAAGGTAGGGAATTAGCTTTCTTTCTTTTGAGCACAAAGTTCGCTAATTCTGTAAGTACCATATTAAGTTTCAGTGGGTACCTTGCTTATGTTCTATAGTGACTCGGCAAGGTATGACTACATTTTTTGTACTACCTAATTACTTAGAAACCATTTAGTGTTTTACTTGTTTTTCGAAACTCTGTTTCAATTAATTAGTAGGATTTAGGAACCCCTTGATAGGGCTTGAGTAGATTGATGTGGCACAGCTGGGTCTTCCGCCGCCTATCGGGGGTCTCGAGAACGTAGTTTTGAAGGTTGTTCCGGCACTCCTTAACACGGTAGGGGTCCTGAGAACCTGTTCTGCAAAGGGGAACCTGGGATTGGGAAATAGGCAAGAACTAAGGTCTCCTGGTTTAAACTTCCTTACTTTGCAGTGCTGGTCGTAACGAGGCTTCATCCTCTCCTGGGCTTTCTGTAGGTTGTTGCTAGCAAAGGAATGGACCCTCTCTAGAATGTGTTAGAGGTTTTGAAGATACTGGGGCACATTCTGATGCTCACTGAAAGTGGCATCACGTAGAGAATCGTTGAAGGCCTTGAGAGGTGTACGGCACCAACGTCCGTAGAGCATCTCATAAGGAAGATACTCCTAGTGACTCGTTGGGAAGACTTCTAACAATACACATGATGAGATCAATTTGCCTATCCCAATCCTTTGAGGTCTCATTGCAAAACTTTTTTAAGAGTGCCTTGATGGTTGATGACTAAGCTCGAGAGAACCCTGTGAAGCAGGATGATAGGGCTGGACAGTACCTGTTTGATTGATGTTGAACTCCTCCAGAGTCCGTTTGAAGAGATCACTGGTGAAGTTGGTGCACAGTCGCTCTGAATCTCCCTCGGAAATCCATACTGGGTGAAGATTTTCAGTAGATTCGTCACCACTGTAGCAGCCGTAATATTTTTCACTGGGAACTGCTATCGGAAATCTGTTGGTAGGTCACAGGATGGTTAAGATACAGGCGTTGCCTGCACTGGTCCGTGGCAAAGGACCAACACAGTCCATAATAAGCTTGTGGAACGGTTCCTCAGGCACCTGGAAGGGTATCAGTGGTGCTCTGGGATTGGAAACGTTCGGTTTCCCGGCTAACTGACACCCGTGGCATTGTTGAACATACTTCTTTACCTCGTTAACCATACCTGGCCAGTAGGTAGGTCTTGTCGAATTCCATGGTAAGTCTTGTTGAACCCGTAGTGTGACAATGCTCCGTGGGCCAGGTGTAGAATGTGGGCCGCAGACTGGTAGGGAATCACTAGTTTGTTTCAACGTCTGCCCAATCGTCCTCGTCCTTCAGTTTACTGGCTCTATACCTGCGATAGAGTAATTCGTTCTCCATAAAGAACCTAGGAGCACTGTCGGATTGGGTTTCAGCCTGAAGAATAATGGTGTCAAGGTAAGATCTTCTCTCTGGAACTTACGGAACTCCAAAGCGGTCAGATTAGGGGGTAGTTTCGAAGGGTCCTGAGGGACAGCGGTAACAGTAGAGTCAGCTGGCTGTGGTCGTGTAGCTTGAGCACGGGTGGTCACATAACCAGGAGGATAACCTTCATCACTCTCTTAGACCTTTGCTGGAACATGCTCAAAATTCGGGTTATCCAACACAAGAGTTGCTTACCTCGGATATGTCCTTGACGATCAGGTGTTTGGTTGTTGGTCTTCTGCCAAGTCGTTGCCTTTGAGAAGTTGCACTCCAGGCATGGGAAAGGCTTTTCCCTGACGGCGACTTGGACTTCACCGTCACGAAGGGAACATCTAGGTAAACTCTGGCAAGGGGATAAGGAGTTGTAGCAGTAAGGTCAGTGATGAACACAGTCTCTCCTGTGTAGGCGACGTTGGGCACAGCCTGATTTCCCAAGACGATTCGATTGTAGAGCCGCTGTGTCCCGCAGGATCTTAAGTCCAAAACGTGCCTCAGAATCTGAGCCGTGGGTAGAGATAGTTCCTGGATATAGATGCTTGCTAAAGAGAGAGAGATCAATAGCATGAACACCAACATTCATTAAGGCTTACCGGACGTTAGGGTGTGTAAGGTTTAGACTTAGAGAGGTTCGATGTTACCTTTAGATTGGGACTTACGCATTTCTCAATGGTATGTCATATATTCGACAATACCTGAGTACAGTTGGAGAGGTACCTTGATTAGGCTCGCTTTCTCGTAACTGTAGCCAAGACTTCTTGCTGGTAGGTTCTGGTGTCAGCCGTGGATGAGGCTGTAAGTGGTCAGTGCTGGACTTCGCGCACTTCACCAGAATCGCGTCTCTTCTTTGTCTGCTAAGTATAGGCGGACAGGAGGGAGGTACACGTCTCAAAAATTCTTCTCACCAGTATGAGGTTGACAAGCTACTGAAAAAGTAGATGACATGTGCTGCCTCAAGCCAATTCATGAAAATCTCCTGTTTGGTGTTAGCAAATTCTAAGAAGGTGGTGGTACTTGCCTTGACGTAGTCACGGAACATTCGTCGATAGCTTTCGGTGGAGAGAAGGTAGGCGTCCAACACAGCTGTGTTTCAGGGTGGTTGTAGTCGTTTTCGAAGCCAAAGTGCCTGAGTGTGCTGCTGCTCTACCTTGTTAAATGTACTCGGAGAAAGGTAGCCCATTGGTCGTCAGGCCAATTAAGTTGATCGCAAGGGTCTCAAAGTGTGAAGAAACACCATCAACCTCCGTTTCATGAACGAGGGGCATTAACTTACTTGCAATGGGAGACAATGAAACTGGGAGGGAAGACTAGCGGGCAGCTTGTTGAGTTGAGCTTGGTGTGCAGCGTCCCTCGTGAGTTCTCGGTCACGACAGTCTAGAGCTGTTTTCTGCCTGCCGTTTGTCGTGTTCCGTTTTATCTCGAGTCGCTGTTTGTATAAGGCCAACTCACGTTCACTGTCTTCTTTCTTGAGTGCGGCCTCTCTCTCTTGTTGTCCTTTGAAGAGTAGGGCCTCCCTTTCACTTTCTTCTTCTCTCCGGATGCAGCTGCTTCTTTGGCCAGGGCTGCCTCACGCTCCTTGAGGCGGATTTCTCTTTCTTGTTCTTCCCTTCTGATGGAGCTTCACGCTCTTGTTCTTCCTTCTGATGGCACTGCTTCCTTTTGTTGGGGCTTTTGTTGCTCCCGCTCGATCTAGCAAGTTCTAATTTGAGCATCATTGCTGTCAAGTCATGTTTTATCTGAAATATGTATTGTTCATGAGAGTATCAGAATCTATCGTCCCTTCTTCCAAAAGATAATCTAAAATTATATTATTTTTGGCATATTTGTTGGCGCCATGTGAACTTCCAATTGATACTCGTGTGCAAGATTTATCAATTTGACCTTTTGCGTGACGCAATTTCTTATTTCACCTTGTGGATCTGCCTTGAAAGCTTGTAGGCGAAACATTTGAAAATATAGCAAATAAAGAGACAATATACGTGAATATGGTGAATGTCAGAAACAGGAACGTGGCACTGATACCTATCCTGTGGGAATTATAAATAATTAAAGTTAATTCAGATGGTAAATGAATAAGGTCGCAGGAAATCTTTTACCCGGTACTCACTTGGGGATAAGGGCAAGC
>WNGS01169368.1:0-26846 GCA_020271785.1 Procambarus virginalis
AGACATAATTCATTTGATTTACATATGATTGCCCATCTGTTGATTGATATATAATACTGATAATTAACTGAAATATATTTCTAATACACATTTATTTTTATATGTGTGATTACTTATTCCTAAGGGGGTGATTAATTTTAATTCTTGTCTGTACAAACCATGGGGTTATACTGGTGACACACATTGAGATTGCAGCATCGGTAAAGGTCCCTAGACTACAATATTTTGCTGCTGTTACAGCATTAATGAACGGTTTGTAACAGTCAACACCTTCCAGACTACCCCCACTGGTCAACACCTACCAGACTACCCCCACTGGTCAACACACACTGGTCAACACACACTGGTCAACACACACTGGTCAACACACACTGGTCAACACCCACTGGTCANTGTTGTGGTACATTGTCTGGTGTTGTGGTACAGTGTCTGGTGTTGTGGTACAGTGTCTGGTGTTGTGGTACATTGTCTGGTGTTGTGGTACAGTGTCTGGTGTTGTGGTACATTGTCTGGTGTTGTGGTACATTGTCTGGTGTTGTGGTACAGTGTCTGGTGTTGTGGTACAGTGTCTGGTGTTGTGGTACATTGTCTGGTGTTGTGGTACAGTGTCTGGTGTTGTGGTACATTGTCTGGTGTTGTGGTACATTGTCTGGTGTTGTGGTACAGTGTCTGGTGTTGTGGTATATTGTCTGGTGTTGTGGTACATTGTCTGGTGTTGTGGTACATTGTCTGGTGTTGTGGGACATTGTTTGGTGTTGTGGTACAGTGTCTGGTGTTGTGGTACAGTGTCTGGTGTTGTGGGACTTTGTCTGGTGTTGTGGTACATTGTCTGGTGTTGTGGTACAGTGCCTGGTGTTGTGGTACATTGTCTGGTGTTGTGGTACAGTGTCTGGTGTTGTGGTACATTGTCTGGTGTTGTAGTACAGTGTCTGGTGTTGTGGTACAGTGTCTGGTGTTGTAGTACAGTGTCTGGTGTTGTGGTACAGTGTCTGGTGTTGTGGTACAGTGTCTGGTGTTGTGGTACAGTGTCTGGTGTTGTAGTACAGTGTCTGGTGTTGTAGTACAGTGTCTGGTGTTGTGGTACAGTGTCTGGTGTTGTGGTACAGTGTCTGGTGTTGTAGTACAGTGTCTGGTGTTGTAGTACAGTGTCTGGTGTTGTAGTACAGTGTCTGGTGTTGTAGTACAATATTTGGTGTTGTGGTACAGTGTCTGGTGTTGTGGTACTGTGTCTGGTGTTGTAGTACATTGTCTGGTGTTGTAGTACAGTGTCTGGTGTTGTAGTACAGTGTCTGGTGTTGTTGTACAGTGTCTGGTGTTGTGGTACAGTGTCTGGTGTTGTAGTACAGTATCTGGTGTTGTTGTACAGTGTCTGGTGTTGTGGTACAGTGTCTGGTGTTGTGGTACAGTGTCTGGTGTTGTCGTACATTGTCTGGTGTTACGGTACAGTGTCTGCTGTTGTGGTATAGTGTCTGGTGTTGTGGTACAGTGTCTGGTGTTGTGGTACAGTGTCTGGTGTTGTGGTACAGTGTCTGGTGTTGTGGTAGACGGAGTATAGTGTCGTCCTCCTGGACTGTAGGGAAGCGTGAGACCAGCGAAGGTTGTGACCATCAACCTGCAGACTCATAAACAGTATTCCCAATTTCTCTTCATCTGGGAGTTTAAGAGAACTCATGATATATACACCACAGGAGCCACAGACAAGGCCTGAGGATCCTGTGTAACAACATATAACATGAAAAATTTTCAATTTGAGGATTACTGCCCCTTGATTCTTGGTGTGTTGCTGCCGGTCTTGTTCAGGCAGTTGCCATCTCCCTGAGGCAGTGTTGTTCGTGTTGGGAACACGGTCATGATCTGTCTCATAATAGCACGTCTCATTTTGACGTGTACTCTACCTAGGGCCAAAAATCGTCTTACTGAAAAATGGCAGCGGCTCGAGGAATTGACATACTGTCCCGTTTTCTATTTTAGGTCCTGTGGTTGGTTAGGATAAGGGCACTTTAATACAAGAGTTTTTCGACGTTGAGAAAACCTTAAGAGACGGGGTGGTGTCAGTGTGTCAGTCGGCCGTACAATACTACAACAACTATAAATCTTTGTGACATTCTTTAGGGTAAATAGTTTATTGTACATTTGATTACACTAACCCAAAACATAAATGTTCAAAATAAACATTTACGAATACAATAATATATATATATATATATATATATATATATATATATATATATATATATAATATATATATATATATATATATCTTCATACTCTTGAAGAGTATGACCTCTTACTGAAGACCATGCTGGAAAAAGTTGTTAATCTCTCCCTCAACGAGTGCCAGTGGAAACAAGCCACTCTTCCTGTTAGGCTCGGTGGCTTGGGTGTCCGCACTGCCACCCAAATTGCTGTCCCAGCCTTCCTGTCTTCCTCCTCAGCATCAGATGACCTGGTTAAGGAAATTCTACCTGACACCCTCAGTGATGTAGCGGGAATACAGGACCCCCACTACACGGAATGCGACACGAAATGGGGTGCCATGGCAGACCCAGCACTCAGACCAGCCATGCCGAAAGCCAAGAAACAATCCAGTTGGGACAGCCCCATTGCAGACAAAGAAGCCACAGCTTTGCTGGAGGCAGCAACAACCCCCAGTGATCGTGCACGCCTCACAGCTGTGCAGGCTCCCCATGCAGGGGACTTCCTTTTGGCAGTCCCTATGTCTGCGACAGGCACACGTCTTGATCCGCAGGAGCTCCGTATTGCAGTCGCTCTCCGTCTTGCTGCCCCTATCCACACTGTTCATAGGTGTATTTGCGGCGAGGCAGATGCTGACGAATATGGATTGCATGGCCTGCACTGTGGAAAATCTGGTGGTTGTCACACTAGACACGACGAAGTAAACGACATCATTAAAAGAAGCCTTGCCTCTGCCCAGTGTCCAGCGGAGAGAGAGCCCCGCAACCTTCTGAACCGTGACTCTGTTAGCTTTGCCGGCCGACCAGACGGAATCACACTGCGTCCGTGGAAGGGTGGCAGACAGTTGGCATGGGACTATACTTGCGTATCCACCCTGGCAGCCACATACATCAACCTCTCTGCCGGCACAGCAGGAGCCGCGGCGACACACAGAGAAAGAGACAAGTCAGCCAAGTACAGGCAATTAGATCATCGGTACAACTTCGTTCCAATAGGGTCTGAGACCCTAGGCCCATGGGGAGAGAGTGCAAGAAGGTTTCTAAAGGATCTTGGTTCCAAGCTCATTGACACCACAAGAGACCCTAGAGCGGCAAGTTTTCTCTTTCAGCGCCTCAGTGTCGCGATCCAGAGGGGGAATGCTCGCTGCATCCTCGGTTCCTGCCCAACGTCGGAGGAGTTCGAGGAAATCTACAGCCTCTAGGAAGCGAACTATTTTTGTGTCCTCTTAATGCTCATTTTTTTGTATACAATCAGATATGTAACTGTATAACCTTGCTTAATAAAGTGTACACCATAAAAAAGGGGGGTGGTAGGAGAAGCGAACACCCTCATGTATTCAGAGTTAAATGGCAAGTTTTTCCCTGAATGCTCTGTGTTCCCTTCTCTGAGGCTGTGGGTCCCTATAATTGCACCAGAGGTGGTACCCCCCTATATATATATATATATATATATATATATATATATATATATATATATATATATATATATATATATATATATATATATATATATATATATATATATATATATATATATATCCATCCTCATATTGAGAATTTGAAGGCATGTTAACTGTTTCTCATTTATGCTTGTTTTTGGAAAATCTGCATTGAATATTCATTGGAAATAATCGTATCCTGAATAAATACGTATATTGCATTTCATCAGTGAAGGATTATTATATCGTGGTTGGCAGGAGTGAATAATGCCTCACACTGATGAGCTCAGGGCCACCTGCCTCTCAACACACACACACACACACCACCCAGAAAATAGTCAGTGATATACGAATGAATGTTTGTTTTAGCTGCTAAAGAAAACAGATTTGCAATTAAATTCCTATGGATACCATCATAAGTTGACATCTCAAGGTATGACACTGTTAATATGCTTGCAAAAACAGCTTGTAGAAAACCAGTTGTAAAAATTGATATAGGTGTTTTATTAGCAGTGACAAAAAAAAACTTAAACAAAATTCTGATGAAAATCTCACTGGCCTAACAAATTTACAAAGACCTGAAAATTATAGCATTTAAACATTATGATTAATATCGTGAGGAGACATTTATATATGGAACTAATAGAGCAAGAACTCGGTAATGTGATGTTAAAGTGGCCAGAATACGCCTGGGATATAGACGTATCTGGCAGCTTTCTCGAAGCCCAAATGTTCAATACACAATGTGTCAACTTTGTGAAAGAGAGAACATGCACTCCCTTGAACAATATATTGTAGAATGTCCCAATTGACTGACTTTCGCCCTCCTGGGCTAAGGTATTCTGAACTCTGTAACTACTATATGAATACTGGAACACTTGATGATATATTGGACTTGTACCCAAAATTAACTATGTAATACATCTGTTATACAATGCATTGTACCCATTCAATATGTAATACATCTGTTATACAACGCATGTACCTATAACCTGAGCTTGTACAAGCATCTTAATCACCTTCAGTGGTTAAGTGTTTAATATCACACACAAAAGCACTACAATCACCTTCTATGGTTGATTGTTCAATAAATCACTGAATATATGTTTAACAGATCTCTCTCCATGTCCATAGAGAACAGAAGAAAATGTAAATATGCTGATTAGCATTATAAATGGCTGACCACTTCTGTGGTAGAAAATATTAATAATAAAAAAAAACACACATGAGGCCAGGGCCACCTGCCTCTCAACACACACACATGACCTCAGGGCCACCTGCCTCTCAACACACACACATGACCTCAGGGCCACCTGCCTCTCAACACACACACATGACCTCAGGGCCACCTGCCTCTCAACACACACACATGACCTCAGGGCCACCTGCCTCTCAACACACACACATGACCTCAGGGCCACCTGCCTCTCAACACACACACATGAGCTGAGAGCCACCTGCCTCTCAACACACACACATGAGCTGAGGGCCACCTGCCTCTCAACACACACACATGACCTCAGGGCCACCTGCCTCTTAACACACACACATGAGCTGAGGACCACCTGCCTCTCAACACACACACATGAGCTGAGGGCCACCTGCCTCTCAACACACACACATGACCTCAGGGCCACCTGCCTCTCAACACACACACATGACCTCAGGGCCACCTGCCTCTCAACACACACACATGACCTCAGGGCCACCTGCCTCTCAACACACACAGGCAGGAGACCCTAAACTACAGGCCGGTGTCCTTAATTTGTATACCATGCATGATGGAGAAGATCGTGAGAAAAAACCTGGTAACTCATCTGGAGAGACGGGACATTGTAACACGTCACCAGCATGGGTTCAGGGAAGGAAGTCGTGTCTCACAAGTTTAATACAATTCTATGACCAAGCAAAAAGCATTAAGAAAGAAAGAAAAGGATGGGCAGACTGCATTTTCATGGACTGTCGGAAAGCTTTTGACACAGCTATCCCATAAGAAACTGTTGTATAAGTTTGAGAAACAAGCTGCAGTATATGGTGCTCCAATGGATAGGGGAGTATTTAAATAACAGGACGCAGAGTTACATTGAGGGGTGAGACCTCAGACTGGCGTGACGTGACCAGCGGAGTCCAGCAGGGTTCTGTACTCGGAATTATCCACTTTCCGATATACGTGAATGATTTTCCAGAAGGTATAGACTCATTTCTCTCAATGTTTGCTGATGATGCTAAAATAATGAGAAGGATTAAGACAGGAGGAGAACAGCAAGAAGCTACAGGATGACCTGGACA
Organism: Procambarus virginalis; assembly: GCA_020271785.1. Classification (NCBI taxonomy): domain Eukaryota; kingdom Metazoa; phylum Arthropoda; class Malacostraca; order Decapoda; family Cambaridae; genus Procambarus; species Procambarus virginalis. Next base: position 5,924 of record WNGS01169368.1, read on the forward strand.
GACAAGAAATGGTCCAACAAACGGCTACTAGAGTTTAACTCGAGCAAGTGCAAAGTGGTGAAGATAGGCGAAGGGAGCACGAGGCCAAACACAAGTTACCAGCTGGGAGAGGAAATCCTTCAGGAGTCAGGACAAGAAAAAGATCTGGGTGTTGATATCATACCAGACCTGTTCCCTGAAGCCAAAAGCAAAATAATAATATCAGCGGCGTATGCAAGACTGGCAAACATAAAAACTGCCTTCTGAAACGTGTGTAAGGAATCATTCAGAACATTGTATACCTCATATGTCAGACCAATACTAGAATATGAGGCCCTGGCCTAGAGTCCANGTGGAGTGCCTGGTGTTGTGGTGGAGTGTCTGGTGTTGTGGTGGAGTGTCTGTGTTGTGGTGGAGTGTCGGGTGTTGTGGTGGTGGAGTGCTTGGTGTTGTGGTGGAGTGTCTGGTGTTGTGGTGGAGTGTCTGGTGTTGTGGTGGAGTGTCTGGTGTTGTGGTGGAGTGTCTGGTGTTGTGGTGGAGTGTCTGGTGTTGTGGTGGAGTGTCTGGTGTTGTGGTGGAGTGTCTGGTGTTGTGGTGGAGTGCCTGGTGTTGTGGTGGAGTGCCTGGTGTTGTGGTGGGTGCCTGTGTTTGTGGTGGAGTGTCTGGTGTTGTGGTGGAGTGCCTGGTGTTGTGGTGGAGTGTCTGGTGTTGTGGTGGAGTGCCTGGTGTTGTGGTGGAGTGTCTGGTGTTTTGGTGGTGCCTGGTTTGTGGTGGAGTGCCTGGTGTTGTGGTGGAGTGCCTGGTGTTGTGGTGGTGCCTGGTGTTGTGGTGGAGTGTCTGGTGTTGTGGTGGAGTGTCTGGTGTTGTGGTGGAGTGTCTGGTGTTGTGGTGGAGTGCTGGTGTTGTGGTGGAGTGTCTGGTGTTGTGGTGGAGTGTCTGGTTGTGGTGGAGTGTCTGGTGTTGTGGAGGAGTGTCTGGTGTTGTGGTGGAGTGCCTGGTGTTGTGGTGGAGTGCCTGGTGTTGTGGTGGAGTGTCTGGTGTTGTGGTGGAGTGTCTGGTGTTGTGGAGGAGTGTGGTGTTGTTGTGAGTCCTGGTGTTGTGGTGGAGTGCCTGGTGTTGTGGTGGAGTGTCTGGTGTTGTGGTGGAGTGTCTGGTGTTGTGTGAGAGTGTCTGGTGTTGTGGTGGAGTGCTTGGTGTTGTGGTAGTGTCTGGTGTTGTGGTGGAGTGTCTGGTGTTGTGATGGAGTGTCTGGTGTTGTGGTGGAGTGTCTGGTGTTGTGGTGGAGTGTCTGGTGTTGTTGTGGAGTGTCTGGTGTTGTGGTGGAGTGTCTGGTGTTGTGGTGGAGTGTCTGGTGTTGTAAGAGTGTCTGGTGTTGTGGTAGAGTGCCTGGTGTTGTGGTGGAGTGTCTGGTGTTGTGGTGGAGTGTCTGGTGTTGTGATGGAGTGTCTGGTGTTGTTGTGAAGTGTCTGGTGTTGTGGTGGAGTGTCTGGTGTTGTGGAGGAGTGTCTGGTGTTGTGATGGAGTGTCTGGTGTTGTTGTGAAGTGTCTGGTGTTGTGGTAGAGTGCCTGATGTTGTGGTGGAGTGTCTGGTGTTGTGATGGAGTGTCTGGTGTTGTTGTGGAGTGTCTGGTGTTGTGGTGGAGTGTCTGGTGTTGTGGTGGAGTGTCTGGTGTTGTGGTGGGGTGTCTGGTGTTGTGGTGGAGTGTCGGGTGTTGTGGTGGAGTGTCGGGTGTTGTGGTGGAGTGCCTGGTGTTGTGGTGGAGTGTCTGGTGTTGTGGTAGTGTCTGGTGTTGTTGATGCCTGGTGCACTTAATTATAATCTGCATTCAAACATTGTTTCAACGGTAGTGACAATGCCTACTACTGTTGCAACTTCTTCTGCCTCCAATGGAGCAATTGCTTGTGCTACTGTCCAGAGGTCAGCTCAGGAAATGGCTATTCCACTTTCTGCTGGCGAATCGCGCTTGTTAGAGTCCTGGTTTAGCAAGGTTGAGGCGAAAACCAAGGCCCATTTTTCTGAGCCTATGATGCTGAATATTTGGCAATTGCTTGGTCAGCCATTGACACAACCAAAGGTGATGCACATTTTGTGGTAGACGAGAAAACCGTTGTTAGCCTCCAGTCATGGTCAGAATTTAAGGATTTCTTTCGCCGGCACTTTGTTAACAAATGAGACAAGTTAGTCAAGTTAGTCAAGAAAATTGCCAATGCCACCATGCAGCCTGGTGAATCGTTTAATGGATTTGCTACCCTCTTGATCAGTATCTGTATGCCTTGGAGACTCCCATGCTTAATTCCTCATGGGTGGATAAGGACAAGACATTGACCCGCCAGGCCATGGCCAAAATGATAGCATTTGGAACCTTAATAATTTTTCCCCAGAGCATATTAAACCGATCATCGAGCAACAAAAGTTTGGAGTTAAAGATGAAATTGCTGTAGTGTTTGAGGCTATTAACAATGCCGCCAATAAACTAACTCCCCGTAGTGCTCAACTGTTGCCATCCTCTGACACTGTGAATGTAGTAACTGGCCCTCAGCATCCTCCCACAAACTCTCAAAACTCCTGGTCGCACAACCGCACCCATGCTCGTAGCCCGCAGTCCAGTTTTCCTCCTCACAAGTTGTTGGGTATCTGGGACTTTACTCACATATTGAATTATTTAATAATGATAATTAACATATATCGAAGGTCCACCCACTTTTGAGAAAAGAGGGAAAACAAATAAAGGTGATTATAAATTTGACACTATAAAACCAGTGCCTATGTATGGTAATTGATTTAACAATCACTTAAAGACAATGAATAGACTGTACTATTAATTGATTAAAGTTAAAGCCTCAAATATCAACATTGGGGGGTTATTTCTAGAAGTTCATATATATCTAGGAACCAGTGTGGTTCGTCACTATTTCATTAAAAGGTTAGTAACATGGCAAAAACTGAACTAGAATGTAGATTCAAGATATGACATATTAAATAATTAATATATTGAAAGATTATTAAATCTTAAGAAATAATAAATGTAGATTCATTAAACACTGAGTGATAAATTCTTGCGTTAGATTATTCCTCTTAACTATCCTATATATGAATTTATATATAGAAACTACTAATAACCTTATTCAAATTTCTACGAAAACATATGTCTTAGCTGTAAGACGACTTCATTAAGTCCGTTTCATTACTCGTCCACGTGATTACACAATCCCAATAAGGAAGAAACCAGTAATGAACATCGTAGGTGAAGAGAGACAACTTCTTACGTCCTCGCCTACATGCAGCAATCATGGAAATTTGAGTAGCATTTGCTTAGGCTATGAATTATTTCAATATTCATTGAAATTGAAATAAAAAGGGAAAATCAACTAATATTGTAGTATAGGTCTTCTTGTAATATAACGACAGACTACCCACAAATACACGATCTTGAATGATGCATCAAACCAGAAAAGTATACTTAACCTGAGCGTGCGAGAATACTAAGGTCTGCCGGTATTGCGTGTGTCAGTCCCTGGCGTCCACTGCTGTGTACGCGTAATTACGGGTCGTAACTATAATTGTAGACGTGTTATCAAACAGTTGAGCACTGTAGACCACGTGATGGTATTGAATGGCAGCCGTCTGTGGAGCTACCACGGACTCGTCAGCCACGCCACTCCTCACGTCTCGTCTGTAGTAATATAGCGTCTCCATCAACCCCTCTCGCATTCGCAATAGAATTTAGTAAGGACGGAGTATTCTTCTCCATGTAATTACTTACGTAATGCGTTAAAGAGAATAGAGATGCAATTATAGGGAATCAAATATTGTTTATATTCTCGTTAGATGGTGTTGATTAAGCACAGTGTCCTTATTAACGAGAAATGGAGAGAATTTCCATGGCATTCATATATAATAGATAAAACTTATTTAGTGATATTTTTAATTAATAACTCTCGGTTATTGGATGATTAGTGGTTATATTATCAGTAATTAATTATTATACAGAATACTGATAAAAGTAGAGAACCTTATTCAATTCTCTAACATATTGGTAATAAATATGTCTTGCTAGACAATATCTGACGCAATCCTGCCTCTCGATGTGGTGAGAATTTCAGCAAATGACATGCAGATAGAGAAATATTAATTTATATTAGTACTACAGTTAGTAGGGTTAATTGATACTGTAATTAATTTACAACAGTAGTGTATTGTGATACAATAGAGATGTATCAGTGTTGGAAATTTCCAACGTAAGTTGCCAAAACGTCATAGCCCACAACCATCCACTCCCTCATGTTGGCATTGGGGTAAGACTAACCACCTCACAAGGGACAGTTGACCCGCTACTAGATCATCACCCCCTAGACAATTCTCTCGGTCTCCTCGTCAATCCAATAATTCTAGGTTCCCATACTGTAAATATCATAAACACGTCGGTCACTACACTGCATATTGTAGAGCTAGGTAAAGGACATCCCCACCTCGTAACGCCCATGGTCAGTCTTGGCGAGATGCACAGCGTCCGACACATTATAAGACCTCTCGTAATTACAACTCCCAGCCCAGCCATAATAAAACGTCCAATTATAATACTTGATCACAGACTGCTGGAGCTCAAAATGTTCATTCAATGTCGTTGGGAAACGCACAAAGACATCCGCTAACTAATTCAAGTTAGCCAGTCCTAGTGCCCTCCCTGTGAACTCAGTAGCTACCCAAAATAGATTTGGACACTTGGCAGAGGACACTGACTCTCGACCAGTTGTAGATGTTGACAGAACCACAGTGAATTTGACCCAGATGAGACACAGACTTCCTAGACAACATAAATCAAAAGCAGTAACATGTCCAGTCTCAAGTGATGGCCCCCTTGTCTCAGCCATCGTACATAGTAGAATTTAACAAAAAATTTTGACTCGGGGGCAAAAATTAATATTGTCAAGCCTTCAGCTCCAGCTCTTAGGGATATTGCAAGTAAGCACCCTACTCCAGTAAGAAAGTCACCCCACACCTTTTCTAAGTGGTTTTTCAGGAAATACAGTAAAAGTTCAGGAAGAAATTGACCTCCCACTCAAGTTAGATGACATCACACTGCCTATAACATGTTTAGTTGTTGACTATATCCATTTTCCTGGTGACATTCTCCTAGGTTTGTACAACATGACTAATGAGAATTTCACATTGTTTCCCCATCGTTGGAACATTTGTATCAAAGACCACGTCATACCCTTGTGTAGCATGTATCGACAGGGTCACGAGTTCAACCTTCAATCAGATTACGTTAATTTTGTCGATACCCAACTCACTAGCGTAGGTTTGTCAGATCCTTGTCACAGTAACATACCCGAGAATACGGGCACTCGATGTAAGCATTGTAGTTGTGCAGTTGTTAAGGAGAGTGAGTATCGAGACCTTCTGGAAGGGGATGCCCTAACGGATTCTCGTTATCTTGCTTGCCTAGCAGCTTCCATTTCTGAAGTCAGTGGTTCAATAGCTACTGACACTGTGCTGCACTCTCATTCTCTCACCAGAGTAAGAGTTAAGGTTCAGGGAGTGCCTGAGTTATCGGATGTCATTGCAGAAAGTGATACGTGTAAAGTGAACAGTACGTTTGTTGAACCCTCCTGGCACATAGTGAAGGATGGTACCGTTACATTGTATATTGCAAACACTAGTAATGCCGACATCCATCTCCAGTCTCGCACCCATGTTGTAGATTTTGCCCATTACTCGTTACTGGTGTGAGTGGTGGATGATGTCTCCATGGATCATACTGTGTGTACTCTCACACCAAGAGAACATGGATCTCAGCCAGAGGTGCAAGCACTACACCTCAATCCTACTGATTTTCCTGACTCTGTGGATCAGCTTTTGGAAATTTTGAACAGGAATAGAGCTGTTGTTGCTCTACCAGGAGAAAAGTTAGGTCTCACTCCTCTTATTACACATAAAATTCCCCTGGAGCAAGGAACTATGCATATTTATGTACCAGCATACCTTCTACCCCATTCTCAGAGAGCAGAAGCTGATAGACTCATAGAGGAAATATTACAGAGTGATGTAATTGAGTCGAGTAATTCGCTATGGAACTCTCCATTGATTCTTGTACCAAAGCGAGATGGTACTTGGAAACCTGTAATCGATTATCGGAAGCTTAACAAAGTGACTATACCTGATCGTTTCCCACTTCCAGTCCTAAATGATTTGTTGCAAAGTATAGGTCAGAACAAAGTATTCTCAACGTTAGATTTGTTGCAGGGATTCTTGCGATTTCCCCCTTGATGAGGAAAGTAAACAGTCGACAGCCTTTAGTAATCCCAATGGTCATTTTCATTTCAAAAGAATGCCATTTGGTATGCAGAGTAGTCCAATAACTTTTTCACGGCTCATGACGAATCTATTTCATAGATTGATAGTAAGTACTCTTCTAGTTTACCTTGATGATCTCATAATCATGTCACAAGATGTTCAGACTCATTTTCACAATCTTGAGAAAGTACTTGCAAAGCTCACAGAAGCTAATTTAAAAATAAAACTTGTGAAAGGTTCATTTTTATAGGAGAAGATTAATTTCCTCTGTCATACAGTTTCATCTTCAGGTATTACATTGAATAAATAAAAAATTATTGCTGTCCGTGATTTTCCAACGCCTCGTACTGCAGAAGCCGTAAGACAGTTCACAGGTCTTTTAGGATTTTATCGTTCATTTATTGCTGGCTTCTCTATTACAGCCGCTCCACTTTACAAGTTGAAAAGGAAAGATAAACCCTTTGTTTGGGAAGAAGCCCAGGAACAGTCATTCCAAAACTCAAGGCAGCCTTGATCTCTTCACCTGTCCTTAGGTACCCAGATTTTTCTAAACCTTTTACGTTGGTTACAGATGCTAGTGACATAGGCTTACATACTACATTACTTCAAACAGAAGGTCACAGAGATCATGCAATAGCTTATGCAAGCCGTACATTATCTAAAGAAGAGAAAAATTATAGTGCAACAGAACGTGAAGGTTTAGCAGTTTTTTGGGCTCTGAAACATTTCAGGGATACAATTTATAGTTACCCAGCTCATGTTCTTACAGATCACCAACCATTAATTCCTTTGTTTAAGAATAAGAATCCCATTGGAAAGTTTGCTAGATATTTGCTCACAATTCAGGAGTTCAATCCCACATTTGGTTATATTCCAGGAAAACAAAATATTGTTGCTGATGCATTTTCTCGACACGTAGCTGCAATTCAGTTAAATTACCCAGCATTAGATGCTACAGTAGTCGAGACGGAACACAGACAAGACCCCATATGGACACACATCATTAAGTTTTTAACTAAGCAAGATACCCACCCAATTCACAAACCTCCAGTACCATTGAAAGAGTTAATGATGTTAAACAATTTGCTGTGTTGAGTAGTAAAGCTAGGGACAGCCCCGAGGAAATGTTGTCAGTTAGTTGTTCCAGCTGTCTTGGTACCAACTGTGTTAAAAATTATCCATGATGCTCCCACAAGTGCACATCCAGGAAAAGATCGTACACTCCAACAAGCCACATTAAAGTATTTTTGGCCCAAAATGGCTAAGGATATTGCTCATTATGTTGACAGATGTTTGACCTGCCTACAGCACAAGGGACATGTGGCAGGATCTAATCCAATTCATGTGTATCTAACGAATAAAGCTCCTTGGAAACAAGTATCGATGGATTTGTTGACAAATTTTGAGGAAACCAAAAAAGGGAACAAACACTTGCTTTAATGGTTGATAATTTTTCACGTTATTGCAAACTAGTTCCGATCCCAAACAAAAGAACAGAAACTATAGCCAGTGCATTCCATGACCAAATAATTTGTAGATATAGTATGCCTAAAGCAATGCTTTCAGATAACTGTCCAGAATTCAGTAATAGTATTTTAAGTAGCTTGTGCGATTTATGTACCATTAAAAAAAATGTAGTATTATGCCATATCACCCAGCAAGTAATGTATTAGCAGAGCGTACTAACAGGAAAGTGTTAGATGTCTTGAGAGTCATGTTGAATTTTGTTAACAGCAATTGGGATGAGTTTATACCCTTAATTCAGTGTGCCATAAATTCTTTGATTAATGTTTCTACAGGTGACACTCCTCATGCTATTCTTTATGGTACAGATAAGATCCTCCCTAATGAATTGATTAATGTACCCCTTACTTCTTTTGTATAACATAGATGATTTTGCTCAAGTGAAGCATAGACAAATGCAACTAATTTTCAAGAAAATAAGAGAACACTTGTCAAAGGCAACAGCCGAGTTCACTCGATCAAGGACTGCACGAGCTAAGCCAAGTAAGATAACTGTTGGATCTATAGTAATGGTACTTAACCAACATAGGTTAAGTACCATTACAAGTTAAGAAGTACCATTACTAGGTTAAGTACCCCATGTAAAAGTTAATTAACAAAAATTTGGGTCCATATAAGGTAATCGAGCTTATCAAAGGTAACTAGTCCAGACTTAATTAGTTGTTAACAGGAGAGTATATAAATGAGCATTTAGACCACATGAAGCTAGCTAAAATGACTGTTGGCGACTGATGAGGAAGATGACAATGAACTTAAACAGACAGATTCTCTTATTGGGACACCACCTGCTGTGGTTGACAGACACCTTGATGTACAGCCACCCATACTAGCGCCTATAATCTTAGATCTAGGCCTTTTGTTTCAACCGTGCAGACATCACATGTCCATTGGCCAGATGTCAACGAGTTTATCTCTCAAGATGATAGTTTGTCACATGCACTTTCATCTGTTCCTGACCTTCAGCCAGAGTAGTTTAGGGCTTTGGAAGAATTAGGTTTAGATATCCGTAGAATTTAAGTACATTCTTCAGTTATTCTGTTTTGTTTGGCAAAATTCACTTCACAGTACTTCTATGCCATGTGTCCTATTATTACCATTATATATATATATATATATATATATATATATATATATATATATATATATATATATATATATATATATATATGTATATATAATATATATATATATATATATATATATATATATATATATATATATATATATATATATATATATATATATATATAACTGAAAACTCACACCCCAGAAGTGACTCGAACCCATACTCCCAGGAGCAACGGAACTGGTATGTACAGGGGCGCCTTAAACCACTTGACCATCACGACCGGACATAAGGAAGTGATAGCCGAGGCTATATGAACCACTTCCCCGCCGGCACTCGGATGGTAATCTTGGGCATAGCATTTTATCAAATCACCTCATTTTTTGGGGCAACACGTGAGGAACACAAATGCAAACAAGCCTGAATGGTCCCCAGGACTAGATACAACTGAAAACTCACACCCCAGAAGTGACTCGAACCCATACTCCCAGGAGCAATGCAACTGGTATGTACAGGGACGCCTTAAACCACTTGACCATCACGACCAGACATAAGGAAGTGATAGCCGAGGCTATATGAACCACTTCCCCGCCGGCACTCGGATGGTAATCTTGGGCATAGCATTTTATCAAATCACCTCATACCAGTTGCGTTGCTCCTGGGAGTATGGGTTCGAGTCACTTCTGGGGTGTGAGTTTTCAGTTGTATCTAGTCCTGGGGACCATTCAGGCTTGTTTGCATATATATATATAAATATATATATATATATATATATATATATATATATATATATATATATATATATATATAATTTATAAATATATATATATATATATATATATATATATATATATATATATATATATATATATATATATATATATAATGTATATATATATATATGCAAACAAGCCTGGATGATCCTCAGGACTATATGCAACTGAAAACTCATACCCCAGAAGTGACTCAAACCCATACTGCCAGGAGCACTCTGCTGGTGTACAGGATCCCTTAACTGCTCGAACAACACAACCAATGCTCGACCTCTTTGTTCGGTCGAGCAGTTAAGGGATCCAGTACGCCAGCAGAGTGCTCCTGGCAGTATGGGTTCAAGTCAATTCTGGGGTATGAGTTTTCAGTTGCATATTGTCCTGAGGAACATTCAGGCTTGTTCGCATTTGTGTTCCTCACGTGTGCCCCAAAGAATGAGGTGATTTGATAAAATACCATACCCAAGATTACCAACCGAGTGCCGGCGGGGGGGATAGAAATAGCCTCGGCTACCATCCTCTTTTGTCCGGTCGTGTTGGTCGAGCGGTTAAGGGATCCTGTATGCCAGCAGAGTGCTACTGGCAGTATGGGTTCGAGTCACTTCTAGGGTGTGAGTTTTCAGTTATATATATATATATATATATATATATATATATATATATATATATATATATATATATATATGTATATATATGTATATATATATATATATATATATATATATATATATATATATATATATATATATTTATATATATATGTATATATATATATATATACATATATATATATATATATATATATATATATATATATATATATATATATATATATATATATATATATATATGTATGTATAATAAAGAAGTTTTTTCAAATCTAGTTTGCCATAAATCAGCTGTCATTGTTAAGTCTACTGTGCCAATTGTGTTTTTACAGTGCATGTCGTCAAAAGTTCCGTTAAAGTTCTAACAACCACACTGAGACCAGTGATTCCTGATTGCTATCACTCAGATGTTAGCCTTCTCGATCCAGTCCTTGTATATAGCTTGTAAATATATTGTACATAAAATTTGTTTCTGTTATCTAATCTTAAAATTCCTTTGTGGATGTTAGGTCAAGACTTTTGTTCTATTAAAGCAGACAATTATCTATAATTATTTTTCCAAGCACATGCCATTAACACATGCTAATAATTTTGTTTTAGGCACCACCTTGAATTGTATTGTTCATACCTTATTCCTAGAAATGAATATGTTCTTCATGCTCTTCTTCAGTTCAAGCATTATCATGATTTTACACCTACTGTGTTCTAATTTTTTTGTGTACTTGCCGAACGGTGTTAATATTCCACACACCTGAGCTTCTTTTAATGTTTAATATGCACTTTCACATGTAACCCATTACTGAATGCCACCGAGGTCCTTTTCAATATCATTGTAACTATCTAGCTAACCAGAGCTTGTCGACTTGGTAGCGTGTCCGAGTGGTGTTAGTACTCAAATTGCACTACGGTTGGGATATAGCCAATCACAGTCGAGTAAGCCTCTGACGTCATTCTCCACAGAGAGCTGGTACTAGCTGTTTTGGTGAGGGGCAGTATTCACACAGACCAGAGTTAGGTAGGGCCTCGGCAGGCTAGATAAACAGCTTGTTACCTTACTCAATAAACTGCTGAAGTGATCAACCGTGTCATCTCTACTCACTGATCACAACTGTCCTATCATTAATGCAAACACTCAAACGACAAGGCCGACGGGTCCTTCTCAAATGGGTGCCAAGTCATGAGGGAATCGTAGGTAATGACATTGCAGACGTAGCTGCAAAACTTGCAACTAAGAGAAGAACTGTAGACATTTGCATACCACAGAGTCTGTCACAGATTAAGCGAGTAATTAGAAACAGAGCAATGCAAAAGTTGTACAGTGACCACAACTCAGCTGTTGCAACATCTCGATCTGCAGGTTGGTACAGGGATTCAACCAACTACGAACCACTTACGTTAATGAAGGGGAGCAGTAGGGCAACAGAAGTGCACTTACATCGCATCAGGCTTGGATACCCATGTGCATGGGAAATAGGTTTACAGGTTCCGGAAGATGAGAGGAAATGTCAACACTGTGGAGAAATGCCCGACAGACCTCTGGAACATTATCTAACACAGTGCACAGTTAAAACCCATTACGATTTCAACTTCAATTCAACAGAGCAGAAGAAGTTGTTAAACACATATGGCAAATCTTACTAAAGCGATCATACGACTAATAAATACTCATACTCCGCCCAAGTAACTAGAAAAGGCGACACTTAGTGGGCCAGCCAGAGGCTTAGGGCCCACGCACGAATATCCCTGCAAAAAAAAAAAAAATATAACTCAACCCGTCCTCTTATAAAAACGTCACTTTTGGCCCGTATGCGCGCTATGGCCAAATTTGGACGTAATTTGAAATGAAATCGACTCAAAAAAGTGACGTTCTGTTCCGTTTTTCTATTTGAGTCGACCGGCGTATGCGCAGAGGTTATGAGAGGACACTTTAAATTAACGTTTTTCATAACGTTTTGAAACTTTATGAGAACTTCCTACCACCTAACCTACAAGAGGACCCTTAACTTACTGTTGTGAAAAAAAATCTCAAATTTATTTCATTTTTTTTCATTTTCAAATTACGTCCAAATTCGGCCATACGGACAAACGGCCAAAAGCGACGTTCTTTTTAAGAGGACAGGTNAACGAGAAATGGGGAGAATTTCCATGGCGTTCATATATAACAGATAAAACTGTTATTTAGTGATATTTTTAATTAATAACTCTCGGTTATTGGATCATTAGTGGTTATATTATCAGTAATTAATTATTATACAGAATACTGATAAAAGTAGAGAACCTTATTCAATTCTCTAACATATTGGTAATAAATATGTCTTGCTAGACAATATTTGACGCAATCCTGCCTCTCGATGTGGTGAGAATTTCAGCAAATGACACGCAGATAGACAAATATTAATTTATATTAGTACTACAGTTAGTAGGGTTAATTGATACTGTAATTAATATACAACAGTAGTGTATTGTGATACAATAGAGATGTATCAGTGTTGGAAATTTTCAACATAACTCCGGGGGGGGGGGGGGGGGGAACTCGGGTCGCAGTTCAATGTTGAGTACTGACGTACCCATTCCGAAGTTAATTTAATGTTAGTATGTTAGTACGTTAGTACGCACATAACGGATGTCCCGTATTTGTCAAGGACAGATAAGACCTAAGTCTTGTAAGGGAACTAAAGTTAAATGTAAAACATTGATTGATAAAACATCTAAAGTTAATAACTACTAAAGCCTACAATATACTCAAGGACTGGTGTCGCTATGACGTGTAACGATTAGGTTACTAAGTCTTAAAGCTTTGTAAACTCTGCAGTACTCTAGATGTAATAATGGTGTAGTTTATAGACTACACAACTAAATTAATAATAAAAACATACAATTCAAGGACACTTAGAATCCACAGTGAGGTGAATGTCCTGGGTCACTGTGACTTGTAACTGATTAGTTACGAGACATCACAACACAGTATCATCATGACTACCTTAAATTGGATGGTAAATTATTTGCGCTGAGTCAGAGCTATAATAGGCATGTAGTTTCCGTTTGCATTGTTGAGCAGCTGCTCTAAGCGGACGTGTGCTCGGTGGATCAGAATTGTTGTCCTCAGAAACTGTAGGTGAAGTTGGTTCTGTTAAACACTCTTGTTCTGCTAATTGGAGAGGTACCAACTTCTCTAATGTTTTTAGGGTAGTAGTGCCTCGGCACAAAACCCATACTGCTCTCAGGATGTCTTGGTGATCTGGGTGAATAGAGACAATCTTGCCCATAGGCCATTCTGACCTGGGTCCATCACTGTCAATCAACACTAGGTCTCCTGGTTTGAGTTTAACCTTATTATAGGGGCTCGAAGCTCCATAGTGGTACTCTCGTAGAGCTGTGAGGTACTCTCGAGTCCACACCTCATTCCACCTTTCAATTACCCTCGAGAGATGTTGATAACTTTCCACTAATTCACTCTTAGTCACATGGGAAGGGTCAACTGGATCCTCTTCTGCCAATGGTATCAGAGGGCTCAGTAGGCCTCCATGGATCAAGTGTGAGGGACTCAGGGGTTCTCTCCGGGAGAAGTCATCCGATAGGTAAGTTAAGGGGCGGTTGTTGACTCGCGCCTCAATTTCTACGACGAATGTTTGTAGTTCAGGGAAACTAATTTTCTGTCTATGTAAGGTCTTCCTTAAATATTTCTTGACAGTCCCCATCATACGTTCGTAGAACCCACCTTGCCAGGGGGCTCTGGGAGCTATAAATTTCCAGTGGCTTTATCGTCTCTGCATGACAGACCGCACTTCTGGATGGTTCCATATCTTTCATAGGCAGGCTTCTCCTGCCACAAAATTTGATCCATTATCGGATATCATTAGTTTAGGACAGGATCTGCGTGCTGCAAATCTACGAAAAGCTTGGATGAAGGCTTCTGCACTCATGTCAGAAGTCACTTCTAGATGTACGCCTCGTGTGGTTGCACATGTGAAGAGGCAGATATAAGCTTTCACTGGTACCTTATCTGGAGTGCCAGTGAGAAGTAAGGTTCCTGTGTAATCTACACCAGTGGTCTCAAAAGGACGAAGATGGACGACTCTCTCTTCTTAGGGAGTGGTGAAGGTCCTGGGTAAGGACACACTCGAGCGTCGTATCTTTTGCAGATCACGCAGGACTTAATAAGTGATTTGACAGTTTGACGACCTTGGGGAAGCCAATATGTCTGTCTTAAGGCGGTGAGATTGTCTAACACTCCATCATTCAAAGTATTATTTTGATGATGGTGCAAAACTAGAAGTTTTGTGATAATGTGGTGACGTGGTAGAAGGATCGGATTCTTTATATCCAAATCAATTTCTGCATGAAGGAGACATCCTCCACACCTTAATATATTATGAGTGTTGGTATCATACCAGATACCTAGAGACTTGGTTAATTTATCTGGAAGATTTTCATATTCACTTCCATACGTCTCTTGTTGTGCACGTTTGATACAATAGAGGATAGGATTGGGAAACTTATGTCGGATTCCTATCTTAGCAAGAAAGTCAAACACATGTGCTGTCACTCTTAGTAACTTACTCAAGTTGGAATAATTGTGAGGATTAATAGCTAAGGTCCGATGAAGCTCTGGCTCTTTCATGGGAGTAGTGATACTGGTCACTATGACTTGTGTTTCTGCTTAGGCCACTGACCACTAACAAGCCATGAAGGTCCATTAAACCACATCGAAGACTTGATTAGCTGTTTTAATGATAAACCTCTTGAAAGGTAATCTGCTGGATTGCCCTTGGTGGGGACATGTCTGAATTTGTATCCTGCAGATAATTCATGGATTTCCCTAACACGATTCCTAACGTAGGGAGTTTTATTGTTATTGTTTCTTACCCATTGCAAGACTGCCTCGATCGATCATTGTCTGACCACACTACGATCTCACCAAAGTGAATATTGTTGAGTGTCTTGGTCAGGCAATGAGCCAATCTTACTCCCACCAGTAATGCAGTTAACTCCATTTGAGCTAAAGATCTCTTCATGATTGGAGCAACTCTTGCTTTGGATGTGAGTAAAAATGATTGTTCATTATTGACTAAGTAGGCTGCAATGCCATACGCTTTGTCAGAGGCATCGCAAAAGACGTGCAAATTAGTGGGTAAGTTTTGTCCGGAAGCATTATGAGGAAATTTCAAAACACCTAATTGATTGAAATCCATTGTGAGTAATTGCCATTTATTTTGCAACTCAATTGGCAACGGATCATCTCATCCCATATGTTTCTGCCAGCATTCCTGCATGAGGAGTTTCCCCTTATTAAAATAGGACTAAGTAAGCCCAAAGGGTCAAATGGTTGACTGACATATGAGAGTAATTTTCTCATGGAAAGGGTTGAATTATTGGTTTGTACTGACTTGACATTCATCTCATAGGTAACTGTGTTCCATTCCGCGCCCAGAACTTTTAATTGATTAGGTACCCGATAACCAGGAAATTCTCTCGATTTTCTGGTTTAATGATTTGTTGTTTGAGGCCCATGATTGTAGTGGCATATTGGCTCCTAGCAACTCAAGGTTAGCCTCATGGTAGATTTCTACCAGTTTGGATTTGTCATTAATGGTGCCCTGGAAATTGTCTACATACAAGTTGTCGCTAATCTCCGATTTATAAGGGATGTCTGACTTCTTCAAATGTGTATCAATGTTGCTTGAAGTAGAAACGGTGAAGAGGTCGCGCCGAATAACACAGAGGCAAACCTGTAGGTTACGACATCACTGTCAGGATCCAGTGGGTCCTTAATCCAGAGAAATTTGGTGTAATTACGATCCTCCTCTTGTAAGCCTATTCTAAGGAAAGCTTTACTGATATCAGCAGTATAAGCGAAAATATCAGTACGGAATCGTAACAATACGTCGTGTAGCCTTTGTGTCAGGCTAGGTCCCGTTTGGAGACACTCATTCAAGGACACGCTGCTTGCCTTCACTTTGGCACTACAGTTGAAAACGATACGTATTGGTGTCGTCAATGAATCTTTCACTACAGCGTGATGGGGTAAATAGTGACCTGTTTTTCGGTCATCATTATCAACAACTTCAATAAATTTCCTGTTGAGTTGTTGTTGAATAAATTGATGATACATATTCAATTTATCTGGCTGTTTCTTCAGCCGTATTAATTGAGACTGTAATTGGAGGCTGCCATGAAATAATTTACTGGAAGTTGTGGATGATTCAACTTCCATGGCAGTCTCACCCAGTATTGTTTGTCTTTATAGACAACTGTGTCCAGATATTGCTGGTAAGTCCACGTATCATCAGGGCTTGGTTTGTCAGGGACAATACCTAAAGTGTCTAAATCCCACAGACGAAATACAGGTGGTTCAGACTCATTATCTTCAGATATTTCTCTGAAATGTAGGGGTGACTGTTCCAAGCCTAGTCACGCCACAATTGAATTGTTAGTTTGTTTGTTGGTTGATACAGATTTTTGCTGGAAAAACACTTGTCCAGTTAGCAATTTGCCTGCAGCAGATGACGACAAATTCATTCCGAGTTGTCTGGTGCATCCTGTTATAAATCTGTAATAATAGTCAGCACCTATTAGGATACCAACGTCTGTGAGGCAGTCAAAATCTATTTTGTGATCCATTAGCCTCAGGCGGTTACGTCTGAGATATCTCGAAGTGTGAGCTAGTCCTGTGACCTGCAGGTCTGAAGGAAGCTTATCTAATACTACCGCTTGTATTGGATTAGTGGAAGATCCAAGTCTTACTAACACCTTGACTACTTGGTATTCACGAGGTCCACTATTAGTAAAGAACCCAGAGATATTCAATTTCACACATTTGGCAGGTTTTAATTTGAACTGCTCAACTAATTGTTGTGTGATGAAAGTTTTCTGTGATCCTTGATCAAAGAGACCTCTAGTGTTAACTCTAGACTTCCTATTAATTAGTTTAAGTTGAGCTGTAGGCAGAGAAGTATTATTGCCTGACTCAGTAGCAAGTACATTAATTTCTTGGTGTGTACCTTACAATATTGTAGTGTGGTAGAATTCATAGAATCCTCCCTAGGTGTCACAGATTGTGATGAAGTTTTTCTACATAAGGCATAATGATACACACCTTTGTTGCATCTACTGCACAACCGTAGATGCACTACACGTTTACTGGGATCATGAGAACCCATGCAATTGGTGCATCTGTGTAATTCTTGTAGCCGTTTAATCCTGGCATTAAAGTGAGGATAAACATTGTACTTATAAGTGACATGTTCTTGCTCACAGAACAGACACTTTCTCTCTCTTGCTGAGTTTGTCTTCTTTAGTAGACACATCAGCTGCAGCTTCAGAGGGAGATACTGAATAAATACCTATACTACTACTCTTCTTTCCAGTGGATGGAGCAGTCCTAGGCATGAATTTATTAGACTTGTTCAAAGTCGATTTTGGTTTGACTGAGTTGTCAATGTTAGGTTGCTTAGAGTCAGGTTTAATCTTATCATGAGTTTTCAACCTGTTGACCGTTATTCTTAATCCCTCGAATATTTGCTCGAGAGTGAGAAACTCGGTTTTATAGTGTGAGCAGATTTCTGCTAAAATATTTCGAGGTAATTTCCTCTGTAAAAGTAACTTAATTGACCATTCGGAGGCTGGTACATCAACTTTAGTACCTAAGGCCATCACTAGAGACTCTACTTCTAGCCTGAAGCTTTGAAGTGAGTCTGGTCGGTTACTTGGTGCATTCAGATCCAGTAGCTGGTAATAAAGGTTAGCTATACTCAACTCCTTGTTGCAGTAGTTCAACTTCAATAGTTTTATAGCTTCCTCATAATTACTCTCAGTGAGAGCTTGGTTATTTATGACCTTTTTAGCCTCCCCTTTGAGAAGACTGTGCAGGTAAGAGAATTTAGAAACTTTGTCAAGAGAAGGTTTTTTATGTATATGAACTTCAAATGAAGTCCAAAATGTGTCCCAATTTTCTTCATCCAGCCCTGCAAATGTAGGTAAGTCTAAAGTAGGTAGATGAACCTCAGGTAATTGATTACTGGATTGAGACACAGGATTATTTGCATTGAATTTATGTTGATTTACTATATTACATAGTACATTAAGTTTATCTTGAGTATCATCTTCATACTGAGAAGTTTCTGCTAGAGTTTGATAAATTTCATCAGGATCAGTTTCAGCTGCATTCAGTATGTCAAGATAAGACCTGATTTTAGATATGACTTGATCAAATTTGATATCAGCTACTCTCAATGATGTTTCTAATTGATGGTAATCAATGGGAGTTGCTTTAGACAAAGTATCAGACTTATTAATCAGTCTGGTTAAATGACCTTTAAGGCCAATATAGGTTCTCCTTAACTGTTCAGGAGTAGCCATAGTGGCTTTAAGTTCAAGTTTCATAGGACTTCAATAGGTATTGCTAATGTAGCTTGGGTACTTGCTCATTAGTTGACAAGTAAATTGAATATAGCCTAAATTATTCTGGCTAAATTGCACTCTTCCTCATTCGGAGGTTAAATGTACCTACCTAACAATAAGTAGCTAAGAATTTTGAGCAGTGCTTGAATGTCACCATTAGACTTTCTTCTGGCTAGCTCTTCATTATCACCATTAGATATAATAGTGATCATTCAGCAGCACTCAAAATTTATATACACAAATAATGATTAAAAATAATTAATATGTATATACTCTATTCAGAGTCAATATAAGGTTTGTATCCCACCCTGGGCAGGGTCACCACAGGAGTAAATAATAGTCCTTCAATCCAACCCTGTGGCAGGGTCAGCACAATAACGAGTAATGTAAGCACTACTGACTAGTTCAAGACTAGTTGAAATGATTTCTACTAAAGAAACTACTAAATTATTTAGTCAGCATTTGTGCAAAACTCAGCACAATCACAGCCTAAATTCCTACCTAATAAAGGTTGGCATAAATTAATTAATGGTGCAATAATGTGAATATATAGAGGTGCTGTGTTTTTGGGTTTTTTAGATTTCATAATATATATAAATGTGCACTTGCACACACAGGTGAAAATGTAAATATATACAGTTAATTTTGGCTTGCTAGCCACAACCTTTTATGATGGTTGATTGTGTTGACCAACTTGTCAACTACATGTGACCTAGACTCAACTGACAGGTGTACACCATCTCTTGCCAGGTTTTGTCTGTATGGTCTGGCTGTAAATTGAATGCAAGTGGCATCCAATCGTACTCTCTTCCTCAGCCGAAAGTTTATATATTTGACAGCCCTTTGGTAATATTCTGGACTCACTCCCTAACGATTATTATTGCTTAGTTGGCGAGGTTCCACTAATGTGAACACTACTGAACTGCTAACAAGTTTAAATGAGGAAATTATTGTTTTAAGGTGATTAATTACCTCAGCTTGGTGTCGAGTAGGATGGATGTCATTACCACCTAGATAAATAATGGTTAGATGGTGAGGCCAATGTGACCAGGTGTTAATGTGGAGTTATTATAGAAATTGTGAGCTGTTGCTCCTGGTGACCTGAAGGTTCTTACCTCAGTGTGAGTTATAGGTCTGAGTGTTGTGGGTAACTGACTGTGTCCCACTACTGCTACCTTATACATGAAGTATAGACAGCAAATAAATTGGCGTAAGTTAGGCTAACTTATGTGGTACACTGCTGGTAGCCACAGATAATAAAATGTGGTTAGTCTAGATTACTACACACGGTAATTAGTTATGATTAATTAGGATAGCTTGATTCTGCTATTAATTGGTCCGTATCCGGTTCAATAAGGACCAGGATGTTGGGAGCTGGGGCTTTACTCACATATTGAATTATTTAATAATGATAATTAACATAAATCGACGGACCACCCACTTTTGAGAAAAGAGGGAAAACAAATAAAGGTGATTATAAATTTGACACTATAAAACCAGTGCCTATGTATGGTAATTGATTTAACAATCACTTAAAGACAATGAATAGACTGTACTATTAATTGATTAAAGTTAAAGCCTCAAATATCAACATTGGGGGTTATTTCTAGAAGTTCATATATATATCTAGGAACCAGTGTGGCTCGTCATTTGTTCATTAAAAGGTTAGTAACATGGCAAACTGAACTAGAATGTAGATTCAAGATATGACATATTAAATAATTAATATATTGAAAGATTATTAAATCTTAGAAATAATAAATGTAGATTCATTAAACACCGAGTGATAAATTCTTGCGTTAGATTATTCCTCTTAACTATCCTATATATGAATTATATATATAGAAACTAATAATAATCTTATTCAAATTTCTACGAAAACATATGTCTTAGCTGTAAGACGACTTCATTAAGTCCGTTTCATTACTCGTCCACGTGATTACACAATCCCAATAAGGAGAAACCAGTAGTGAACATCGTAGGTGAAGAGAGACAACTTCTTACGTCCTCGCCTACACGCTGCAATTATGGAAATTTGAGTAGCATTTGCTTAGCTATGAATTATTTCAATATTCATTGAAATTGAAATAAAAAGGGAAAATCAACTAATATTGTAGAATAGGTCTTCTTGTAATATAACGACAGACTACCCACAAATACACGATCTGAATGATGCATCAAACCAGAAAAGCATACTTAACGTGAGCGTGCGAGAATACTAAGGTCTGCCGGTATTGTCTGTCAGTCCCTAGCGTCCACTGCTGTGTACGCGTAATTA
>WNGS01169371.1:7213-25826 GCA_020271785.1 Procambarus virginalis
AGTGCATTTGCGACCCAAAATGTGACGTGGAGTGATTGCACTCCATGCGGTCAATATGGGTATAACTGGTATAAAGTATTTAAGGACGCCTGGAGGATAACCTACAATTTCCTGTCGAACAGAACACCAAAAGTAACAGTCAATCAAGTAAAATCGAGTCCCAGTGCAGTTAAAAGCTCTGTAACCCAAGGTACAGTCCTTGCAAACCAATGCTGTTCCTTATTGCTCATATAGCAGGACAGACGACAAAAACCACAAGTCACACCAGCTGTGATCATCCTTTGCAGATGATACAAAACATCAGCATGAAAATTACCTCTTGCTGAAGACATTGAGAAATTACCAACAGATTATTACAGAGTTGTCGATTGGGCAGCAGAAATAGCATGATGTTTAACGGTGATTAATTCCCAGGTACTTCTTCAGATACGGCAAAATGAGGATCTTAAACATAATACAGGATTAACAAAACATCAATTCGAAATACTGCCCATTGTAGGAAATACAGCATGTAAAGGATTGGGAATAATGATGTCCTACGACCTAACTTTTAGGAAGTATAACCAAGCAAGTATATTGCGTCAGCCAGAAAAATGATTAGGATGGATTACGAGGGGAACCTTCAGTTCCAGAGATCCCATCACAAATGTTGTACTCTTCAAATCACATATGCTGTCCCATCTTGAGTAATACTCGCATCAGTCGGATCATTTACCCTCTCTACATAGCAGCAGGGAGATGAACTGAAAATTTGAGGGGATATCAGAGAACATATACGGCATGACGGAATATGCCCTTTATGATAGAAGAACCTAAAATAAGGTGTGTGGGTGTGTGTGTGTACTCACCTATATGTACTCACCTATATGTGTCTGCAGGATCGAGCATTGGCTCTTGGTTCCCGCCTTTCGAGCATCAGTTGTTTACAGCAATGACTCCTGTCCCATTTCCCTATCATACCTGGTTTTAAAATTATGAATAGTATTTGCTTCCACAACCTGTTCCTTGAGTGCATTCCATTTTCCCACTACTCTCACGCTAAAAGAAAACTTCCTAACATCTCTGTGACTCATCTGAGTTTCCAACTTCCATCCATGTCCCCTCGTTCTGTTACTATTCCGTGTGAACATTTCATCTATGTCCACTCTGTCAATCCCTCTGAGTATTTTATACGTTCCTATCATGTCCCCTCTCTCCCTTCTTCTTTCTAGTGTCGTAAGGCACAGTTCCCTCAGGCGCTCCTCATACCCCATCCATCGTAGCTCTGGGACGAGTCTCGTTGCAAACCTCTGAACCTTTTCCAGTTTCATTATATGCTTCTTCAGATGGGGGACTCCATGATGAGGCGGCATACTCTAAGACTGGCCTCACGTAGGCAGTGTAAAGCGCCCTAAATGCCTCCTTACTGTGTGTGTGTGTGTGTGTGTGTGTGTGTGTGTGTGTGTGTGTGTGTGTGTGTGTGTGTGTGTGTGTGTGTGTGTGTGTGTGTGAGTGTGAGTGGTGAGGGGTGTATGTGGTGAGTTACCACACTCTCCAGTCTGTGACGGTGTGAGGCGGGGGGGGGAGGTAAGGTGGGGGGTTTAGCTGGTGGCGAGGGAGGTAGGAGTGAGAGAGAGGAAATGGAATAAGGGTGTGTGTGGTGGGGTGGGGTATATGATGAGTGGGGTGAGAAGGCGGGTGGATTCTCGGTGTTGGCTTAATCACACATTGGGGAGACAAAGTAGTCCCTAAAATGAGCCACATATTGTTTCGAGATTCTTTAAATTTTAGCTTATGTCCATGACTAATGCTTATACTAAATCACACTGTACACCGTATGATCGACACAAGAGGTACTTACAGGCCACTTCAACCACCAGAACACAACTAGGTGAATATCAAGCATTCAGCAGTCACTGTAGGCCCTTGTTGACGTCCAC
The DNA here is from genome assembly GCA_020271785.1 of Procambarus virginalis. Classification (NCBI taxonomy): domain Eukaryota; kingdom Metazoa; phylum Arthropoda; class Malacostraca; order Decapoda; family Cambaridae; genus Procambarus; species Procambarus virginalis. Next base: position 9,133 of record WNGS01169371.1, read on the forward strand.
ACCACTGCTAGGCACCTTCTTTGTAGCACTGATGTCGTACTCCTATTTTATTGACTACTTAACACAATCAGACACTGTCATTGAAATTGCTATTTCCTATCCGGTGTGTTACACTTCGTAATATCACTACACAATGATTTTCCTCCGTATCACTCAGATGTCCAGAGTTCTGAATACTTTTTCGAGGAGCGCGGCCCATACATGTCCTTACTCCTAGCCCTACTTTGCTTATGATACATGGCGGGCACCCGGAATGGGTAAGCTCATTTCTTACAATAAATTAATTTCCAATGCATATATATGCTTTGTGTAGTGGTAATAGTTTACTACCGATACATTATTTGGCAGGTGCCGTTCAGAAGAAGAATTAACGTCGAGTCGGCTTGTTGCATCATGCGGTTTCCCAGGTTGTCAATGACAATTCTACTAACTGAGGTTCATTGTCTGTGACCGTAGGAAACCACTGTCTATTATCAGGAAATTTTGACTTTAGAACTAAGCACTTGATAAAATATTAACCTATCTAACCATAGAACTAACACAAATACTGTAGTTTTATGTTAACCACCATTGGTGGTATAGGTTACGTACATATAAACCCCCTCAACTTGTGGAAGGATAACCCCCAGCAGGACTAATCAATATATAATACAGACCATTTGCTTCATACAGTCCACATCAATTAATTATTTTAAAGTACATTACTATTAATAATTTAATAGTACTCCAACAAACTCCTGCTGGGCAAAATTCTCCACACATGATGCAGTGATTGGTTTATGTTCCAGTCATGATGCAGTGACTGGTTTATGTTCCAGTCATGATGCAGTGACCGGTTTATGTTCCAGTTATAATGCAGTGACTGGTTTATGCTAGTCATGATTGTTACCGGTTTCTGTTCCAGTCATAATGCAGTGACCGGTTTATGTTAGTCATGATGCAGTGACCGGTTTATGTTAGTCATGATGCAGTGACCGATTTATGGTCCAGTCATGATGCAGTGACCAGTTTATGTTCCAGTCATGATGCAGTGACCGATTTATGTTCCAGTCATGATGCAGTGACCAGTTTATGTTCCAGTCATGATACAGTGACTGATTTATGTTCCAGTCATGATGCAGTGACCTGTTTATGTTCCAGTCATGATGCAGTGACCAGTTTATGTTCCAGTCATGATGCAGTGACTGGTTTATGTTCCAGTTATAATGAAGTGACCGGTTTATGTTCCAGTTATAATGCAGTGACTGGTTATGTTCCAGTCATGATACAATGACCAGTTTATGTTCCAGTCATGATGCAGTGACCGGTTTGTGTTCCAGTCATGATGCAGTGACCGGTTTGTGTTCCAGTCATAATGCAGTGACTGGTTTATGTTCCAGTCACGATGCAGTGACCGGTTTATGTTCCAGTCACGATGCAGTGACTGATTTATGTTCCAGTCATGATGCAGTGACTGGTTTATGTTCCAGTCATGATGCAGTGACTGGTTTATGTTCCAGTCACGATGCAGTGACTGGTTTATGTTCCAGTCATGACGCAGTGACTGGTTTATGTTCCAGTTATAATGCAGTGACCGGTTTGACAAAGAAATTAGTGAAATCCTAAAAAAGCAGTATGAGGACATGTTTAGCACTCCAATAAACAACATGAAAATAGAAGATCCAGACAATTTCTTTATGCGGGATATCCAAACCCCTGTAAATATAACTGATATCAACACGAGCGCACTAAATTTTGAAAGAGAAATTGAAAACATGCCCATGCACTCGGCCCCAGGTCCAGACTCATGGAATTCAATATTTATAAAGAAATGCAAAGTGCCGGTAGCACAGGCACTTAGTATAGTGTGGAGGAAGAGCTTGGACACGGGGGTGATACCAGATGCACTTAAAGTAGCAGACAAAGCCCCTCTACACAAGGGAGGGAGCAAAGCATTGGCAAAGAATTATAGACCAGTTGCACTAACATCGCACATAATAAAAGTATTTGAGAGAGTGATTAGGAGTCAGGTCACCAATTTCATGGAGACCAATGACCTTCACAACCCAGGCCAACATGGATTTCGAGCGGGAAGATCGTGCCTCTCACAGCTACTTGAGCACTACGATAAAGTCACTGAGGCATTAGAAGAAAAACAGAATGCTGATGTGATATACACGGACTTCGCAAAGGCTTTCGATAAATGTGACCATGGCGTGATAGCACACAAAATGAAGTCAATGGGAATAACCGGTAAAGTAGGACGCTGGATACTCAGTTTTCTGTCAAACAGGACTCAGCGAGTAACGGTCAACCATATAAAATCTAGTCCAAGTGCAGTTAAAAGCTCTGTACCTCAGGGTACAGTCCTTGCACCGCTGCTTTTCCTTATTCTCATATCAGATATAGACAAAAATACAAGTCACAGCTTCGTATCATCCTTTGCAGACGACACAAAAATCAGTATGAAAATTACCTCGGCTGAAGACATTGAAAAACTTCAAGCTGATATTAATAAAGTTTTCGACTGGGCATCAGAAAATAATATGATGTTTAACAGTGACAAATTCCAGGTACTCAGGTACGGTAAAAATGAGGACCTTAAACATAATACAGGGTACAAAACACAATCAAATGTGCCCATAGTAGGAAAACAGCATGTAAAGGATTTGGGAATAATGATGTCTGACGACCTAACGTTTAGGGAGCATAACCAAGCAAATATTGCGACAGCCAGAAAAATGATAGGATGGATTACGAGAACTTTCAAATCCAGGGATCCCATCACAATGCTTGTACTCTTCAAGTCACTTGTGCTGTCCCGTCTTGAGTACTGTTCAGTACTCACTTCCCCCTTCAGAGCAGGAGAGATTGCTGAAATAGAGGGAATACAGAGAACATATACAGCACGTATAGACGCGATAAAGCACCTAAATTATTGGGATCGTCTCAAAGCTCTCCAAATGTACTCACTAGAAAGAAGACGAGAGAGATATCAAATAATATACACCTGGAAGATACTGGAGGGCCAGGTCCCAAATCTACACAGTAAAATAACAACGTACTGGAGTGAACGATATGGTAGAAAATGCAGAATAGAACCAGTGAAGAGCAGGGGTGCCATAGGCACAATCAGAGAACACTGTATAAACATCAGAGGTCCGCGGTTGTTCAACGTCCTCCCAGCAAGCATAAGAAATATTGCCGGAACAACCATGGACATCTTCAAGAGGAAACTAGATTTATTCCTACAAGGAGTTCCGGACCAGCCGGGCTGTGGTGGGTATGTGGGCCTGCGGGCCGCTCCAAGCAACAGCCTAGTGGACCAAACTCTCACAAGTCAAGCCTGGCCTCGGGCCGGGCTTGGGGAGTAGAAGAACTCCCAGAACCCCATCAACCAGGTATCAACCAGGTTTATGTTCCAGTTATAATGCAGTGACTGGATATGTTCCAGTCATGATACAATGACCAGTTTATGTTCCAGTCATGATGCAGTGACCGGTTTGTGTTCCAGTCATGATGCAGTGACCGGTTTGTGTTCCAGTCATGATGCAGTGACTGGTTTATGTTCCTGTCATAATGCAGTGACTGGTTTATGTTCCAATAAATCGGGTTGGGGGTTATGTTCCATCTTCGGGGGCGGGAAATAATGGATTAGAGTCCGTTATTTAAGACTGACACGAGACAATCATTTGCCCGGCTTACTCCCCATCGTTTTGAAAAAACTAAAGGAATTTTATTTGCATCTTTGTGCAGTTGTTCTTTGCGGACTGATGTGCGAACTTGGGTCTGTGGATCGACATTCATATTCAAATGTTTATTCAGGTAAAGTACATACATACAAGGTGTGATACAAACATTGATGGATTTATAGATAGAGCTAGTACATACAATGCCTAAGCCACTATTAGGCAAAGCGTTTCGGGCAGGGTGTGCCCGAATGCACAAATTCGGGCACATTCACACGAATGAATGACATGTGCTGATACTATGGATAGCGCCGGATCTGTCCGCCCCAGGGACTCAATGTACTAGTTTCATTAGTGTTTACAAAGACGTAGTTCCTTTACACTGAACTTTAACTATCCTCAAAATGCACTGACTCTCTGGATGGACAGATATGACTTTCATTAACGGTCAATCTGATTTTGGTCCATCACTGTCCACCAGGACAATATCAGAAGGCTGTGTGTTAACTTTGTTATATAGGGAATTTAGCCCATAATGGTGCTATCGTAGAGAAGTTAAGTACCCATTAGTTCATACCTCAATCCACCTATATATTATGTTAAACAGATGCTTATACCCTCGAACCAACGTAATCTCACCCATGTATGAGGGATCTCTGTCATCCCTATGTGGTAAGGATGGTACTGGAGTTAGTGGTCCAATGTACATTAAGTGGGCTGGACTTATTTGCACAGCCCCCTCCCTATCCGGCCTGTTGTTGCCATAAGGAGGCTTGGTGGGCTGTTGCCGGAGCGTGATGCTCCATGGGACTGTCCTCTGTCCTTTCGTGGCCTCATGTTCCTGCTGCTGTCCTCACGAATTCTGCTGGACAACTTTTCCTTTTCCTTATGTTTGGTTTTTCTCCCACCCCTCTTCTCTTTTCTAATTGTCGTTTCCCGCTGACGTTTTGCCTGTTTTGGTTATTCTTTCAGCCTTCTTTTGTTTTGACGCCCGGTTGTTTGAGAAGGCATACTCTTGCACCCGTAGAACTGTAGTACCCAACATCTCAAGCGAGGGGACCCTTTTATTGTCAATCCTCCTTTTGTCATTGAACCTGATCTCGACAGACTGACGGTTCTTAAGGTGACGTTTGTGAGGTGTATACTCATGACGCACCCGTAGGGGGGCCCCTGGCAAGATCGGCAACATGTCTCGTGTTGGGTGTCCAATCCTCTAATTGTGGCTCCGTGGTGGGTGTGGGGGCACATTCATGAATGAAAGTCTTTCTTTGTTTTTATGTCAACTAATGTTCCTCTTATACCTTCTCGGGCTCGTGGGGTGGGGCGACCAAGCCCTTGATTCAGCTGGTGTTGGAAGACAGGGCTCTGTATCCCCGCTGCATTGGGCCCCGACCTTGCTCCTCCTTTGACCCTCCTGATTACTCCCCTCGGCTACCCTCCCTCATCTGTGGTTGGGTCGAGCCCCAAGCACCCAGTGGTGACCATCTCGTCCCCTGGCACGGCTAAGTCTCACGTTGTGACTATCGCACCATTTAACCCCACTCTCTCTCTTGGGGTTCTCAACGCCGTCCACGCCACGGCCACAATCGCTCGATTCCTTCCCATACTGTTGCGCCAAGCCTTGTTTGGTCCTGCTTCGTGGGCCAAATACTTTGACCTCCTCCCTCTGGATTTTACACCTCCTGACGATTTCTCCCTCCATAGGCACCTTGTCGATTCAATAGATGCCTCTATTACTTTCAACCCCACCTGTCTTGGTACATATGTCATTGCTGCTCCTTGTCAGAATGCAGCCACCCGCTTGGGCGTCTTATCCTGCCTTGGCGAGACTCCTGTTTGGGTCTCCAAAAACGCTCGGTTGAATGCCAGTGTTGGCACTATTCTCGTCCCACCCCATGTTCCAACCAGTATTAGGAATCTACAGGACTGCCACGAAGATATTCGGCATATCCTCAAAGCCCAGGTCCATTCTGTCCTCCAGGTAGACACGTTCTGAACTCCAACTTCTGATTTCCCACTTTTAGCCCCTTTGTGTCTGTCTCCAGGAGCCGATGATTAGTGCTCGTCTTGGTCTCTTCTGTGGCTATTCCTTTCTCCCCCCCCCCCCAGCTTTTGCTGGGGCCCGTTCCTCTTCTGCTCTCTTGATTCTTTCTGATGTTCCCTTCGTTCCCCTACTTTTTTCGTCGCCTCTCCAATGTTCTGCTGCACGTGTCTTTGTGTGTAAATGGTACATGGTTCGTTCCATTTACCTCCCCTCAAATGTCCCGCTTTCTCTTCCCAATCTTAAACACCTCCTGGACTCCTTGCCGGAGCCTGTGCTCCTGCTGGGTGATTTTAATTGTCGACATACCCTCTGGGGTGATGTTCTGACAAACACACGGGGTCTCCTCCTCGAACCGTTCATCCTCTCTTCTTCTCAGTCTCTTCTGAATTCTGGTGAACCCACTCATTTGAACTCTCGGACTCTCACCCTTTCCTGTCTTGATCTTTCTCTCTGCTCGTCGTTTCTTTACTTGGATTTCACGTAGTGAGTTCTTGATGACCTCCATGGCAGTGACCATTTTCCCATCCTTGTTACCTTTTTCTCTTTTCACCCTCCTCTCTCCTCTCCTAGGTGATAGTTTACTAAGGCAGATTGGAACCTATTTACCCTCAGTGCTACTCTCTCTGACCTCTCCCTTCTGCCTTTCCCTCACGCCCTTCTTTTTCATGACACCATCTTCGACGCTGCTCTCCGCTCTATTTTTCGCTCTTCCTGTCGGGGACTATGGAAGTGTGTTCCCTGGTGGAATGCGGACTGTGCTCGGGCTGTCAGCTGTACGCGTGCAGCATGGAAGAGATACCGCCGCAGACAGACGGCCGATTCTTTTCTTTTGTTTCGAAAGGCGAGTGCGGTGGTCCGTAGGGCCATCCGTACAGCTAAGCGTGAGTGTTGGAAGTCTTTTGTTTCCACCATTACGTCCGAAACTCCTCTGCTGCAGATCTGGAAGCGTGTCCGCAAGATAGAGGTTAAGTTCGTTCCTGATGTCTGACCTTCACCTCCATGGTACTCTTGTGGCGGACCTGTTGCAGGTCGCAACCGAACCGAGTTCCCACTTTTCTTCTGTTAGCTCTGGTTCTCATCTTCCTCAATCTTTCCTTCTTCGTAAACCTGTCCTTGAATCTCGTCCTTTAGATTTCTGCACTCATCCCCGCCTTCCCTATAACGATCTCTCTCTCTCTCTCTCTCTCTCTCTCTCTCTCTCTCTCTCTCTCTCTCTCTCTCCGAACTTTGGTCTGCCCTGGCCCGCTGCGGTGATATGGCGGTGGGCTCCGATAGCATTCATTATGAGATGCTTCGCCAACTCCCTCCGTGCACATCTCGGTATTTACTGAGTCTATATAATCGGGTCTGGGAGTCGTCGTCAGTCCCTGAGGAAAGGCTCGATTCCGTTGTCCTCCCTGTTCGAAAACCAGGGTCTCTGGGGACATCCCCTAAGGACTTTCGCCCTATTGCTTTCACGAGTTGTGTCAGCAAACTCATTGAATGTATGGTTAACATTCGTCTGATGTGGTTCTTAGAACACTATCACCACTTCTCCCCCCTTCTCAGTTTGGTTTTGCAAGTGCCGCATCACAACAGATGTCCTGGTGGACTTGGAAGTCTATATTCGTACCGGTTTTGCTGCGAATACCTCCGTTGTCGCCGTCCTTTTTGACCTAGAAAAGGCTTACGACACCACTTGGCGATATCATATTCTGTCGCACCTCCATTCTTTTGGCCTTCGTGGAAATCTCCCTCTCTTTCTCCAAAGTTTCCTATCTCGTCGTTCCTTTCGAGTGAGGCTCGGTACCACTCTCTCTTCCTCTTTTCAGCAATTCAAGGGAGTGCCCTAAGGTAGTTGTTACGACTACTATGAGTCGTAACTTGATGGATGAACCTAAGTGATAGTATCCGACCACAAGTCGGTGTTGGGTATTCCTTTATCAATATATTCCCATCACCTTAAATAGAAACATAAAAATGAAATGTTACTACACTTAGATGTATATACAGGTGTCGCTCTCACATAGGACACTGAGCACTCCACGACGCTAACACAATGCAGCCTTCGTCAATCTTCGTGTTTCCCCGACAGACAGTACCGTTCCTGACCTTACCGGCCACAGTACTGGGAATCACTGACGAGTCTACCTTTGCCGTAGGCCAGCCTACCGGCAGTCTCACGAAGTGCCTCTCTGCCCACAACCACTCTCCAGCCAAGTGCTGGTAAAGAACCTCAGCCACGTGCTGATTGGGGCCTCTACGAAGACAAATACATGGCTACCACACCCCTGGCAGGAGCCTCTAGCGACGGACTAGTAACGCTCCTCGACAGGCACCTCACTGTCCGTCGTCTCTCGCCTTCGCCAGTCCCGGGATACGCCAAATTCTTTCACTGCTACTCTACTAGCAGAAACTACACTATTTCTGGTCGGCGGCGGCTCACTTAGTCATCAGGCGGGACTAAGTTGGGAGAGTTCGGGCTGCCCAAGGTAGCCTGCCATCCTCAGTACCACTACTGCCCCAAGTCGCCTCTGTGGATACAAACACTTTATCAGTTATAGGGTACTGGAGAAACCAAGAAGCAACACTGACTCACTCGGGCATTGACATTATGCTTGTAGCTCCAACAGATGGCGCTGGTCTTGAGTCGCCACATCACTAGAGGTCACTTACTACGACCTCACTTGTTAATCAAGGCAGGAACCTTCAGCCATTTTCAACTGTTGCGCCAATACCCATAGATGGCATTGTCTACGTAGTATCCCATTCCTGGGGAGTTTGAGTATAGACTCATAGATGGCGCTGGAACTACCAGGCCATACACAGACGGCGGTGACGAGTCCATAACAGTAGTGATCTGAGCACTACTCTTTTTCTGGTTGCCCTCAATGGTCTTCTTTCCTCTCTTCCTTCTGGCGCCTTCTCCGTTCTCTATGTCGACGATCTTACCCATTGCTGTCGGGGTGATGATTCGCCTCTCCTTCAACGGCGGCTTCAACTTGCAAATGATGCCGTGTCGTTTTAGGCCACCGATCATGGCTTCAGGTTCTCTACATCTAAGACTTGTGCTATGACTTTTACTCGGGAGCGTGTCGTTCTTCGTCCTTCTTTGTCGCTTTGTCGTTCCAGTTCGTATTTCTAATGTATCTCCTCGTGTTGTTCCTTCCTTGCACCCATGGAGAGTCCCCCTTCCAAAGTTTTGTACATCCTTAACCTGCATCTCTAAAGCTTTTAACCCTCCTACGGTTCTGAAACGCCTTTCCCTTGAGCAATTTTCTTCACACTCTCACTCCGTTTCCACCTTCACTGATGGGTCTAAGTCTGCAGACGGTATCAGCTACTCTGTTGTTTTTTCCTGACAGCACTTATATGTGTCGCCTACCTTCGGAGACTAGCATCTTCACAGCGGAACTTTATGCTATTCTCTATGCTCCTTGTCTCCTGCTTTCTCATTGTCAATCTTACTTTGTAGATGTCATTTACTCTCGTAGTGCCCTCATGGCTCTCGGGTCCTTTAATCCGGTCCATCCAGTTGTTGTCGATATTCAGCATTGGCTGTTTCTTATTTCCAGGAAATTAAATCAGTTGAGTTTTGCTGTGTTCCTAGCCATATTGGAGTCTCTTTAGATGAGCGTGTGGATGCTGCCGCTAGGGAAGCTGTCTGCTCTTGTCCCATCTCCCATGAAGGTATTAATTATTCCGAATTTTACCCGTTTATTCATTCCTCCATCCTTACCCGTTGGCGAGATTGTTGGTCTTCTGTTACTGGTAACAAACTGCGTACTCTTAAGAGTAATGAGTCCTCATGGCCATCCTCCTGCCATCATAACCGGCGATGGGAATTGGCTCTGGCGAGGTTGCATATTGGCCATACACGCTTAACTCAGTCACTTATTGGAACCCCACCCTGCTCCTTACTGTCAAAATTGCATTGTCCATCATACGGTTGTGCATATCCTTGATGAATGTCCTGACTTCCGGGACGAACATGTGTCTTGTTTTCTGACCATCCCCGCGGTCGCTTGTCTCTCGATAGAATTCATGGTGAATCGGATACTTTTGATATCGTTCGCCATATGCGTTTCTGTTCTAGTATTGGCATCCTTGATGATATTTAGCAGCCTCTGATTATTTAGCACATATAATGGTGCTACATAGCCTTCCCGGTGTGGAGAGTTCTTTTGATAATTAGTTACTTATTTACTTGTCTCTCGATAGAATTCTTGGTGATTCGAATTCTTTTGACATCGTTCGCCTAATGCGTTTCTGTTTTTGTATTGATATCCTTGATGATATTTAGCGCCCTCTGATTATTCTGCAATTCTGATGGTGCTACATAGCCTTCCCGGTTTGGTGCCTTCTTTTGATAATTATTTACTTACTTATTTGCACAGGTTGAGTAGAGTCATCTGACATTTAAGTCAATGGCCGATTATTTGTTTTCTCCTTAATGTTTGTGACTACTGTTTAGAGCTCTATACGCCTAACGTATGGCGATGTAATTTTTCTTAGACATTTCTTCACTGCGTCTTTTATTCTTTCATAAAAACCTCCATAAAACTAGTTAAAATTAATTTACATTTGCATTGACTTTGTTCGAGTGCATTACAGACTACAGGATGTGAACAGATTTCCTGTAAACTTGGGTTTCCAGCAACCAAGTTAGCTCCGTTATCTGAGATCATCAATTTAGGCTATGGTTGGTGTACTGTGAACCTATGGAAAGCCTGTATAAATGACTGAGCAGTCATATCAGGTGTTACTTCTAAATGAACTACCCTACTAGTTGCACAAGTAAATGAACAGATATGCACCTTATCAGGCGTTTATCTTGTCTACCTGAAAGAGTGATTACCCCTGTGTAATCAACTCCACTCGTTTTAAAAGGACGTAAATGTATAACTCTCAATTTTTGGGAGTGGAGATGAATGTGGGTACGGGTAAACTCTAGCACTGTACCTTCGGAATATCACAAAATCCTTCAGGATACTTTTTACAAAGTGTCGTCCATGAGAAATTCAATACTGTTGTCTCAGTTGTGTAAAGGTATCTAGCCCTTCTCCATAATAGGTGAAGTGCTGATGTATATCCAGCTCAATAAACTTTTTGATCCAATGTTTTTTTTTACCAAAGGCCTTTTATGTACTGTTTCTATATATATATTGGCATGCTTTAGGACACTGTGGACATTGGCATGTCCACAGTGCAGAATATTGTTTTTACCTTGGTCAATCCACAGTTCAAGGTTTTGATTCAGTTTGATGGGAATATTTTAAAACTCTTCCCCATATGTGTCTCTTTGGATTTGTCTTACCCAATAGTTCATAACTCCTGGAAAGATATATTTTATTCCTTTTTTGAAGAGAAAAAGAAAAACAATTACGTAGATTTGATCATCTTTCTCAGTGAAGAGAAGCAGATATAGGCTATGACCTCGGCCACTGGTTCTTCAACAACAGTCATGGATTGTGTCACAATTATCTGTGGTTTTTATTTCGGCCAACTACCAGTAACTAACCATCAGGATCATGTTGCCAAATCGCAGTCTTTAGAAAGTGCTCCAATTTCATTCCTCGTGATAAAAAACAACTCGATTTAACTTTATAGGGACATACAAAAATCTGAAGCCTGAATAAAGTTCTCTGATTTCTGTGACTCGATACTAGACACTCAGTACTACTCAGTACTAGACATCACTAGTACCAGTGGTGCCACAACCACTGAGTAGAGTATTACTCAGTACCAGACACCAACCCTACTCTGTACCAGACACCAACCCTACTCAGTACCAGACACCAACCCTACTCTGTACCAGACACCAACCCTACTCAGTACCAGACACCAACCCTACTCTGTACCAGACACCAACCCTACTCTGTACCAGACACCAACCCTACTCTGTACCAGACACCAACCCTACTCAGTACCAGACACAAACCCTACTCAGTACCAGACACCAACCCTACTCAGTACCAGACACCAACCCTACTCAGTACCAGACACCAACCCTACTCAGTACCAGACACAAACCCTACTCAGTACCAGACACCAACCCTACTCTGTACCAGACACCAACCCTACTCAGTACCAGACACAAACCCTACTCAGTACCAGACACCAACCCTACTCAGTACCAGACACCAACCCTACTCAGTACCAGACACCAACCCTACTCTGTACCAGACACCAACCCTACTCTGTACCAGACACCAACCCTACTCAGTACCAGACACAAACACTACTCTGTACCAGACACCAACCCTACTCTGTACCAGACACCAACCCTACTCAGTACCAGACACCAACCCTACTCAGTACCAGACACCAACCCTACTCAGTACCAGACACCAACCCTACTCAGTACCAGACACCAACCCTACTCAGTACCAGACACCAACCCTACTCAGTACCAGACACCAACCCCACTCAGTACCAGACACCAACCCTACTCAGTACCAGACACCAACCCTACTCAGTACCAGACACCAACCCTACTCAGTACCAGACACCAACCTACTCAGTACCAGACACCAACCCTACTCAGTACCAGACACCAACCCTACTCAGTACCAGACACCAACCCTACTCAGTACCAGACACCAACCCTACTCAGTACCAGACACCAACCCTACTCAGTACCAGACACCAACCCTACTCAGTACCAGACACCAACCCTACTCAGTACCAGACACTAACCCTACTCAGTACCAGACACTAACCCTACTCAGTACCAGACACTAACCCTACTCAGTACCAGACACCAACCCTACTCAGTACCAGACACCAACCCTACTCAGTACCAGATACTAGCCCAACTCAGTACCAGACACCAACCCAACGATTTCGCTGCCGGCGCCATAGCTAGCTGGCCGCACACGGACTTGTTCCCGGAAAAACTCACGATTCTGTGCACCCATCAGCTCTATTCATCGTGATTATGTGAGGAACACTACATCTGTACTCCAAGACCAAGACAATATCTTGTTTTGAAGTAAGCAATTCCGATTTTGCCTACAATTGACGGTGAAGCAACGTTGTTGATTCCCTGCTGTCCGGCTGACTGGTTTTCTGCGCAGCCCAGTACGCAAGCGACCCAAACTCTCGTATCGCACTTTTTTTTTTTTTTGAGGACCGTATCACTGACCAGGTCACTTAGAGTCCTACCCTGAAGGGCAAGGCGATATCCCGCGGGCATTGCCACAAGGGAGCACTTTAGAAAGTGTACTGAGCCTGACAGGGAAAGGTTGACCAAACAGCTCGTTTAGGTGTTAGGTACCCCTGATTCCACCTGGGGGACTCATTCTACGACCTCCGTTGGAGGGGAATGAATTTCTCCAGTGTCTCGGGCATTAGGTAGGGCAGTGATTCGGTCCTCACTACGTGGAGAGAGTCATGGGGAAGGCTAAGAGAAAGAGGAAATGTTGGCAGCTTTCAGACGCGGAGGGTCGGTGGACCGATGTGCAGCAGGCACTGAAGAAAACTGCTCTCGAGGCTTCGCCACGTGCCTCTACCAGCAAGGCAGCAGACGTAATGGACTTGGAGGGGGCAGCATCAGTCACACACCAGCCAGTGTCAGACAATGCTTCTCTGTCCACAACACAGCCACAGGACAACAGTATGAGACAGGAGAGGACACCACCAGTCTCACACCAGCCAGTGTCAGACACTGTACCTCTCTCCACAGCCCAGCCACAGGACAACAGTATGAGACAGGAGAGGACACCACCAGTCTCACACCAGACATCGCCAGCCTCTGCACTTCTTCCAAAATTCAAGATAATGCAGACAGACCACTTTCCTACAGCATATGGAGTAGTAACGGCAATGGAAAAAGAACAACCAGAGCTCAAACTTTCCATTACAGTCAACCTGAAGGGAGAAATAATACTAGCACCACAAGACCAACAGACTGCAAATTACTTAGGAAAAGTACGGGTCCTACAAGGGAAACCTGTATGCTTGGAAAAGCTGGACCCTTCGGAAAGACGCACACGAGTCGTGCTTTTGGGATACCCAAAAGAGCTCCACGACTCCGGCCTCACTCAGCTCTCTGCTCTGCTCCAGGCTTCGTCTCAACGCCTACGACACTGCTGTATCCAGGGCAACTAAATAAATATGAAACTCACTAAACACTGTGTATCTAATCAACCCAACAACGTAACATAAACATACGTTACATTGGTGACCCCCGAGTGACCAATGTAACGTATGTTTATGTTACGTTGTTGGGTTGATTAGATACACAGTGTTTAGTGAGTTTCATATTTATTTAGTAGCCCTGGATACAGCAGTGTCGTAGACTTTGAGACGAAGCCTGGAGCAGAGCAGAGAGCTGAGTGAGGCCGGATTCGTGGAGCTCTATGTGGGAGAGCATGGCGGCTCGATTGGGAATTGCGAGTGTCTGAACTCGGAGAGCGAGAGCGTTGTAGCTGGATGCGGTCGTAGTCTGCTGTCTGCTCTGTGTCGAAGCTGTAGCGTCTTGGGTCGACTAGAACTGCCCAAGCCGAGTACTACATTCTTGACTGGAGATTGTACTGTCCTGCTGTTCTCCCATCGCTGGGTTATATGGTGATTACACCTCAGCTCCCTCCAACAAGGTGAGGAGAGTATTTGGGAAAGGATTGTAGCTTCTGTAATTAGTTATGCTATGAAGATAATGAGATAATGGAGCGAGTATAAGATTAACTCGCTACAGGTAAATTAACAATGGCGACTGCACTGGCCCACCTCCCACTGACTCATCCGTCTGTCTTGTCCAGATGTTTTATCATGAAGTGGAAAGATGGTCTACATTTATGTTGTTTTAGTATTGATAATTAGGTTGGTTCAAAGGGAAATATTTTTATGATGTTAACAGTCCAAAGACTGCTGTATTAAGAATAATTCCCATTATTAGGTAGTGAATTTAATGGCGACATATGGCAATGATATCCCCGATTTGTTCGGAGAAAACTTCCACTGGGTCACATTTTCTATGAGTTAATTTGTTATTACCATCCAGCAGCAATATTATCTGCCTATTGTATTATAAGTTAGTAAATGGTGTCAGTTTTTCCTACATAATTCTGGGGGGGGGGGCAAACACGGGTCGAAGTCCAATACATAGGACTGACGAACATTGATATTCCTATCAGAAGTATTAGATTAATTTGATGTTAGTAGTTAGTAATCACACATTTGTGCATCAGTACATACAGGACAGATGTCCCATACTAGAGTTGCAGGGGTTGGAAATCTTAGGTGATTTCAGTTTCCTGCTAACTCTTGTAAGACTAAATTCCTTGAATAATTACATTGTATTTAGCCCAGAGGACTAAATGTGATCAATTACTACATTTAAGTATCATTCAGGGACTGCAGTGGTAACAGTGACATTAGTCGTTTTGACTTGAAGCTTGTTCAGGTCACTGGTCACTGATATATAAACACTGAGGCCCATGGAATACATCTCAAATAATAAATGTATTAAACTCAGTCGTCGGATTATATATATAGTCAGTCATGCTCCCTTGAGCTTGTTTGCTAAAGTTCATTTGGCTGACAAAATGGATTTTAATTACCAATTAAAAATTTAGTTAGCTGATCCAGAGGATTGAATAATCAATCATTAAAGTCAAGTATGGTTCTGAGACTGCAGTGGGTTCAGTGACATTGGTCGAAGTAACTTGTAGCTGATTAGGTTAATGTTCACTGATTTGCCACTGATTCCTCATGAACTCATCTTCAGCTTTAAATGATGATATCAAGATCAACCTCTGTTGTTGTGGTCATCTGTAATCTCATTAGTATAATGCTACAAGAGTTGTATAATCAGCGGACAAATTTAGATTTCTATTGGTATTGTTGTCTGCAGGCATAGGTCTCCTTAGGCTCAATACTGTGCCTGTGAGTAATTTGCCTCCTGCAGAATTTATCATGTTTATGCCCTGATAATTAGTTGGGCCACTGATGAATTGGTAGTAGTGGTCTGCACCCACAAGGATTCCGATGTCGGTGAGGTGATGAGACTTAATTTTATCTGACAATTTTGTTTCTCTATTTCTCAGGAATTTGGCAGTTGCTCCCAGACCTTGTACATATAGGTCTATTGGAATTGTCAACCACAATGGCTTGTACTTGACAGATATAGCTGCCTAATCGTACTGATGGCTATACCACCTGGTAGACCTGAGGTCCTGTATCTGCTAGGTACCCCGAAATATTCAATGTCACCTGATTTACAGAATTTAATTGTAAATCATCTGCCACTTTTTCAGTGACAAATGTTCTATGGGACCCTTGGTCAAACAACCCAATGGTATGGACCCTGGCTCTCTTATTATGGATGGTAATTTGGGCAGTAGGCAAAATCACATTATGTTTGGACTTTGCCGATAGGACACTGACTTTCTGTCACACCCTGCAGTAGTGTACTGTGGTGGGATTGTTATCGTCCAACCTGGGTTTGGAATACGTTAATTTCGTATGTTTGCACAGTGCTGCATGGTGCTCACCTCTTCTGCATATGTTGCAGGTGTATAGTTGGGTCTCACAACGGTCGATGTTGTGTGATTTGAGACACCTTGGGCATTTCCTTTATTCCTGGAGTGGCTCAACAGAAGTGTATCTGGATAATTGATGCAACTGTATATTGAATGTTTCCTTTTGCTGAACAAACATGTCCCCCGACTACTGCAAGCTTGGAGGTTACCGGTTTGTGTGAACTAGTAACAATAGACTTTGATTATTCTGCTAACAATAGGCTTTGATTATTCTGATATTTTCCTATTTTTATACTATATATTTACTATATATTTATAACTAGCTGTACCAGGCCATGCGTTGCTGTGGTTCAGCAATGCATTGGCATTGCTGAGCCACAGCAACCTTTTCCTGTCTCTCAGTCTTCCCCCTATTCCCCATCCCCCTTGTCCTCCCAACCATTCCTCACTCCCCATAACTTTGTCCTCCTCACCATCCCCCACTCCACCGTCCCCTCGACCTCCCTTCCATTCTCCTCC
>WNGS01169371.1:26826-68014 GCA_020271785.1 Procambarus virginalis
GACACCCACACAGCAACAGCACACACACACACACACACGAACAGTCAGGGTAGGAAACTTGTGACACATCTGTGAGAAGGGCTAGCGACCACCAGACCTTTCCTTCCCACTGTTACACCTCCAAAATCATCGATCCCCCCCTTTCCCCCCTACGTGTCAACTGGCTTGTATAGATTGAGTAACATACTGTCTCCCTCCTCTTCAATTCCCCCTCTAACCTCTCTTGCTCTTGCTCCCTCGCCGCCCCTCCCTCCATCTCTCCTCGCCCTCCCTCTCGTCCTCCCCTTCTCCTCAGTCTCTCTCTCGCCCTCCCTCCATCTCTTCCTCGCCCTCCCTCCTCTCTCCACTCGTCCTCCACTCTCCTCGCCCTCCTCCCTCCTCCCTCGCCATCTCCTCCCCCTCTCTCTCTCTCCTCGCCACTCTCCCTCCCTTCCCTCGCTCTCCCTAACTGTCCTCTCCGCCCTCCACCCTCTGTCCCTCGGCCCTCACCTACCCTCTCTCCTCCCGCCCTCCCTCCCCCTCTCTCTCCTCGTGTCTACTTCTCCCTCGCCCTCCCGTCCCCTCGGCCCGTCCCTCCCTCCTCTCCCTCGCCCTCCCTCCCCCTCTTTCTCCCTCGGTCCCTCTCCTCCCTCTCTCCTCGCGCCCGCCCTCCCTCTCTCTCTCTCGCCCTCCCTCCCTCTCTGTCTCGCCCCCTCCCTCTCTCCTCCCTCTCCCTCTCCCTCGCCCATCCCCCCCTTCGTCTCGCTCGCCCGGCTCCCTCCCTCGCTGTATCGCCTCACCTCCCTTTCTCATCTCTCGCCTCTCCCCTCCCTCGCTGGATCGACCCGCCCTCCCTCCCTATCCCCTCGCCCTCCCTCCGAACTGGCCCGCCCCTCCCTAGATACCTCGACCTCCCTACCTCTCTCCCGCGCTCTGTCCGCCCCGCCTCCTTCTCTCGGTAGCCCTCCCCTCCCTCTCGAGTCTCGCCCCTCCCTCCGCTCTCATCTCTCTCCCCGTCCTTCCCCTCCCCCTACAGCTAGTCTCGGCCGCCCGCCCTCTCTCTTCTCGCTCTCCCGCACGCCCTCTCTCTCTCTAGCCCTACCCGCCCCTTCGCTCTGCGCCCTGACCCTCCCCCTTCTCGCCCTCGCCAACCCTCCCTCCCTCCCCCCTGCTCTCGCTCGCCCTCCGCCACCCCTCTCTCTTCGCGCACCTTGTCCTCCCGCTCTTTTCCTCGCCCTCCCCTCCCCTCCTGCTCTCGGCTCCCCCTCCCCCCCTCTCTCTTCCTCTCTCTCTCTCCCTCCTCTCCTCTCTCCTCTCTCTCTCTCTCTCCTCTCGGCCCCGTCCCTCCCCCTCGCTCTCTCTCCTCTCTCTTAGCACTCCACTCCCTCTCTCTCTCCATCCCCCATCCTCTCCTCTCGCCCTCCCTTCCCCCCTCTCTCTTTCGCCCCTCCCCTCCCTTCTCTCTCGCCCTCCCTCCCTCATCTCATCGGCCCTCCCGTCCCGGTCTCTCTCATTCCTCTCTCGCCCACCCTCCCTCCCTCCCCCCTCTCCTCCTCTCGCCCTCCCTCCCCCCCTCCCTCCTCTTTCGCCCCTGTCCTTCCCTCCTTCTTCTCCTCCCGCCCTCCCTCTCCTCTCCTCTCTCCTCCGCCCTCCTCCCCTCTCTCCTCATCGCCCTCCCTCCCTCTCTATCCTCTTTCCTCTCGCCCTCCCTCCCCCTCTCTCTCTCTCTCTTTAGCCCTCCCTCCCTCTCTCTCTCGCCTCCCCTCCCTCTCTCTCTTCTCTCCCCTCCCTCCCCTCTTCTCTCTCTCTCTTTAGCCCTCCCTCCCTCTCGCTCTCGCCCTCCCTCCCTCGTCTCTCTCTCTTTCCTCCTCGCCCTCCCTCCCCCCTCTCTCTCTCTCCTCTTTCAGCCCTCCCTCCCTCTCTCCTCTCGTCCCATCCCTCCCTCTGCCCTCTCTTCGTCTTTCTCTCGCCCTCCCCCCTCCCCTCCTCTCGCTCTCTCTTTAGCCCCTCCCATCCCTCTCTCTCTCCGGCTCTCCTCCCCTCTCTCCTCGCCCTCCCTCCCTCTCTCGTCTCGCTCTCCTCCCTCCCCGTCTCTCTCTCTTCTCCCCTCCCTACCTCTCTCTCTTTCGCCCTCCCTCCCCCCTCTCTCATCATCCTCGCCCTCATCCCTCTCTCTCTCTCTCTCCTAGCCCGCCCTCCCTCTCCCTCTCGCCCTCACCCCTCTCGTCTTTCTCTTCTCTCTCTTTTCTCCTCTCACTCTTCCCTCCCTCCCTCTCCCTCTGCGCCATCCCACCCTCTCTGCGCACCCCGTTTCCTCTCTCCTGTTATCGTCCCTCTCTCTGCTCTCTCATCTCTCTCTCCTCTCTCCTCTAACTCTTCCCTTCCTCCTCTTTCACTTTCCCTCTCCCCTCTCTATCCCTGCCTCTCTGCCATGTCCGACTCCTGGCCAACCCTATTAAAAGCATATCATGGAAAGGGACAAAAAATACACGAGGATGCACCACGGACACAGAGAAAAGTCAAAGTGACCCAGTGAAGGAAACGTGAGGCCCCAGTTTGGGAGTATGATCCGGAAGGAGATGCCTTAAATGACGTGATAAAATAAACAAAACTGCAACAGTGATGCTGAACACAGAGAGGAGGGATATGAAAACCCCTCACAGAGAAAAATACTGAGGCACCTGGCATCGATAATCATCCAAAGGGAAGATGGAAATGCTTCACTTGAAGGAAATGCGTCTGTACACGAAACATTTGCAGAACTACTGAAAAAGAGCTCAGAAGACAATGGACCACAGCGAGGGAGGTAGCAGTAGTAAGGCGATGCAGAGCTAAAGAGCCGATTTATTTTTTTTTGGTTGAAAAAAATCGTGTTTAGCTCTTTGGTTTCCAAGTTAATTTCAAAATCAGGTTTAGCGCGTCTGGTGTTCCAGGTGAATTCTACGGACAATTTTGCTTGTTTTTCATGATCGCTCTTTGTGTGGTGTGTGTGTGTGTGTGTGTGTGTGTGTGTGTGGTGTGTTGTGGTTGTGTGTGTTGTGTGTACTCACCTAGTTGTACTCACCTATTTGTGCTTGCGGGGGTTGAGCTTTGGCTCTTTGGTCCCGCCTCTCAACTGTCAATCAACTGGTGTACAGATTCCTGAGCCTACTGGGCTCTATCATATCTACATTTAAACTGTGTATGGAGTCAGCCTCCACCACATCACTGCCTAATGCATTCCATCCGTTAACTACTCTGACACTGAAAAAGTTCCTTCTAACGTCTCTGTGGCTCATGTGGGTACTCAGTTTCCACCTGTGTCCCCTTGTTCGCGTCCCACCAGTGTTGAATAGTTTATCCTTGTTTACCCGGTCGATTCCTCTGAGGATTTTGTAGGTTGTGATCATGTCTCCCCTTACTCTTCTGTCTTCCAGTGTCGTAAGGTGCATTTCCCGCAGCCTTTCCTCGTAACTCATGCCTCTTAGTTCTGGGACTAGTCTAGTGGCATACCTTTGGACTTTTTCCAGCTTCGTCTTGTGCTTGACAAGGTACGGGCTCCATGCTGGGCCGCATACTCCAGGATTGGTCTTACATATGTGGTGTACAAGATTCTGAATGATTCCTTACACAGGTTCCTGAACGCTGTTCTGATGTTAGCCAGCCTCGCATATGCCGCAGACGTTATTCTTTTTATGTGGGCTTCAGGAGACAGGTTTGGTGTGATATCAACTCCTAGATCTTTCTCTCTGTCCGTTTCATTAAGTACTTCATCTCCTATTCTGTATCCTGTGTCTGGCCTCCTGTTTCCACTGCCTAGTTTCATTACTTTGCATTTACTCGGGTTGAACTTCAACAGCCATTTGTTGGACCATTCACTCAGTCTGTCTAGGTCATCCTGTAGCCTCCTACTATCGTCCTCCGTTTCAATCCTCCTCATAATTTTTGCATCATCGGCAAACATTGAGAGAAACGATTCTATACCCTCTGGGAGATCATTTACATATATCAGAAACAGTATAGGTCCAAGGACTGACCCCTGCGGGACTCCACTCGTAACGTCTCGCCAATCTGAGACCTCACCCCTCACACTGACTCGTTGTCTCCTGTTGCTTAGGTACTCCTGTATCCAACGGAGTACCTTCCCTTTCACTCCAGCCTGCATCTCCAGCTTTTTCACTAGCCTCTTGTGTGGCACTGTATCAAAGGCTTTCTGACAATCCAAAAATATGCAGTCTGCCCACCCTCTCTTTCTTGCCTTATTTTGTTGCCTGGTCGTAGAATTCAAGTAACCCTGTGAGGCAGGACCTGCCATCCCTGAATCCATGTTGATGCTGTGTTACAAAGTTCTTTCGCTCCAGGTGCTCCACTAGCTTTCTTCGCACAATCCTCTCCATCAGCTTGCATGGTATGCAGGTTAGGGACACTGGCCTGTATTCAGTGCCTCCTGTCTATCCCCTTTCTTGTATATCGGGACTACGTTAGCTGCTTTCCAAATTTCTGCAGTTCCCCTGTTGCCAGTGATTTGTTATACACTATGGAGAGTGGAGGCACAGTTCTTCTGCTCCTTCCTTAGTACCCAAGGGGAGATTCCATCTGGGCCTATAGCCTTTGTCACATCCAACTCTAGTAAACACTTCCTTACTTCCCCGCTGGTAATCTCAAACTCTTCCAGTGGTTCCTGGTTAGCTAGTCCCTCTCTTATCTCTGGGATTTCTCCTTGCTCTAAGGTGAAGACCTCTTGGAATTTCTTATTCAGTTCCTCACCACTTCCTTGTCGTTTGTAGTGAATCCTTCTGCCCCTATCCCTAATTTCATAACCTGTTCCTTTACTGTTGTTTTTCTCCTGATATGGCTATGCAGGTTACGGTGCCCTCTCCTATCTCTTTCGTTGCCTGCTATAAGAGTCATATCGACTCTCCCTACAGGGAGAAACTTACATTATAAGTCTGTAGGTAAGGGGAAAGAGGCGCCCGGATATAAATGAAAGAGTATCCCCTACTGCAGATATGACCTTTTGGAATGGACGCCAAGCCGTGTACGGATTGGGTAGCTCGGGTCACAGGCGACCAATCAGAGCCCGCCGTGACGTCACCGAGTGCCCCGGCGTCGCCAACGTCAGAGTTAGACTGACAGTGGGAGCGTGAGGACGCATCTTGATCAGCTCTCAAGGATTGGAGGCTAAACAGGCCTTTCTCAGTGGATTAGAGCTAGCCATCGCAGCCCACCTGATATATAGGAGACCCTGCGCTTCTGGGAAGCAAAAGGAACCAAGTTGATTGAGCAGAGAAGTGCCAAACTTGGGAAAGATTCGGTGACGACGCTGGGCGGCGACGCTGGATGTGAGGGCCTGGAAGAGGTGTGGCAGGCAGGCATAGCTGTGACCGGGTCACATCCACTGAGGGTGTTGGAGGGACGACACCATTCCTAGGACGAGAAGCAGTACCTCGTGGAAGGAACGTGTGGGTGAATATGGTGATAAGCTCAGCGCCCATTGATGGACTAGGATTGGGATAGCTGAACCCCAGGGATTGGAATGGCGAAGACGCGAAGGCTTCACGACACCTGAGGACCTGTGGGAACGTTCCTGGATCACCGAGGATCGACTCAGGAAGCATAGGACCCTCACACCATCGAGGGACAGGCGTCGTGAGCCAAGGATTGTTAAGGTAGATCATTTTCCCTCCCATTACCCCTTTGTGAGAGTAGGCTAGATAGGCCATTATATTCACTTATATATGTGGAAATAGGATATTAAGGCTTTAGTAGCAGAATAGGCTGCAGGGCAGCTTATGTCCAGGACTGTCAGAGAGGACAGTGTGTGTGGATGGCAGGACAGTGAAGAAGAGGAGCCGACGTGGTGAAGAGGCCCTTCTGTGAGAGAGTGTGTGACTCCTGTCTTTCTGCCCAGTTGAAGGAGCCTGGAGAACGTGAGAGAAGAGTTGCTGACAATCTCCAGAGTTATTATTATTATTTTCATTTCCTTGTATCACTTATTGTCATATGTGTGATCATGTATTCGTATCAGTAAATTCACACATTTTACTATTGTGTTTAAGTGTGCCTCCATTGCAAAATTTCTCTATTGAGCATACACGAGGGTTATCATAGTACCATTTAGGGGACATCACGTTCCCTATAGAATTTCTTATGATCTTGGGAGTAGCAACACTCTGGCAACAGACATCATATATACACCCACTGAACTGCATCGCTGGGGTGCAGATATAATAACCCAGCTGGCGACCTTGTTGAGGAAAAGATAGAGAAGACAGGCGGGAAAGGAGTTCCTGCAACCTCTTTGTCCGGCAGGCAAGACTCAGGGAGGTCATTGTTATAAGGTAAGCCCGAGTCTTCCTTCACTCCTCCACGGGTCTAGGCCGGAATTGCTGATAGCAGTTTCCCCATGGTTGACTGAAGGGCTTCCAGGGTGAGTCAGTGGCACCCCTTCAGTGGTGGAAGCAAAGACCTGCGGAGGTGGGCATTGCTGGTCCTCTCCTGTGGGACCAAGGAGACTCCGGTGAATCCCGGGAGTCGGAGGGGCTGAGTATTCGGCCTTTCGAGACCCTAGCAGCCAAGTGCTAGCAGAGCCCCGGCCCACCCCCCGTGACAGCAGCAATTTAGGCTGAGTCTTTGCCTTGCTTGCGATGTCATTTTTGTATTGTCTTTCTGCCTCTCTTCTCATTCTGACATATTCGTTCCTGGCATTCTGGTATCTTTCTCTGCTCTCCAATGTCCTGTTATTCCTATAGTTTCTCCATGCCCTTTTACTTTGCTGCTTAGCTAGCCTACATCTCTGATTAAACCATGGGTTTCTCATCTTCATTTCACTGTTTTCCTTTTGGGCTGGAACAAACTCGTTTGCTGCATCCTTGCATTTTTTCGTGACGTAGTCCATCATATCTTGGGCCGTCATTTCCCTGAGCTCTGTTTCCCATGCTATGTCTGTTAGGAATTTCCTTATCTCCTCATAGTTTCCCTTCCGGTATGCTAACCTTTTGGTTTCGGTAACCCTCCTCGAGTTTAAGAACCCTTCTTCAATCAGGTACTCAAACACCAATACACTGTGGTTGCTCATTCCTACTGGGGCCTCAAAACCATGTAGCATGTTAAACATGTTATAAGCATGTTAAACATCTGTCAACATACTGAGCAATCTCCTTACCCATTTTTTTCAAAAAATACTTCAATCGACCTTGCTGAAGTGTATGATCTTTTCCTGGTTGTGCATTTGTAGGAGCATCACGGATAATCTTTAACACAGCAGGTACCAAGACCGCTGGAACAATTAACTGACAACACTTCCTTAGGGATATCCCTAGCTTTTCTACTCTACTCAAAAAATTGTCTAACATCACTAACTCTTTCAGTGGTACTGGAGGTTTGTGAATCGGACAAGTATCTTGCTTTGTCAAACATTTAATGACGGGGGCCCATATTGGATTTTGTCTCTGCACTGACTCGACGTCTGTAGTGTCTAATACTGGGTAATTTAACGGAATTCCAACTAAGTGTCGAGAAAACGCATCACCTACATTATTTTGCTTTCCTGGAATATAACCAAATGTGGGGTTGAACTCTTGAATTGTGAGCCAATATTTAGCAAACTTTCCAACAGGATTCTTGTTCTTGAACAAAGGAGTTAATGGCTGGTGATCTGTAAGGACAAGAACTGGGTAGTTTTAAGTTGCATCTGAAATGTTAAAGAGCCCATACAACTGCTAAAGCTTCACGTTCTGTTGCACTATAATTTTTCTGCAAATTTATTTTACCCATTACTCATTACCGGTGTGAGTGGTGGTCGATGTCTCCATGGAACATACTGTGTGTACACTCACACCAGGAGAACATGGATCTCAGCCATAGGTGCAAGAGCAACACATGAGTCCTACTGATTTCCCTGCTCCGGGGTTCAACTTTTGGAAATTTTAAACAGGAATAGAGCCGCTGTTACTCTACCAGGAGAAAAGTTAGGTCTCACTCCTCTTATTACGCATAAAATCCCCCTTGAGCAAGGAACTATGCCAACTTATGTACCAGCTTACCACCTACCTCATTCTCACAGAGCAGAAACTGATAGACTCATAGGGGAAATGTTACAAGGTGCTGTAATTGAGTCAAGTAATTCGCCATAGAATGCCCCATTGATTCTTGTACCAAAGCGAGATGGGACTTGGAGACCTGTAATCGATTATCGGAAGCTTAACAAAGTAACTATACCTGATCGTTTCCCACTTCCAGTCTTAAATGATTTGTTGCAAAGTATAGGTCAAAACAAAGTATTCTCAACATTAGATTTGTTTCAGGGATTCTGGCAAATCCCACTTGATAAGGAAAGTAAACAGTTGGCAGCCTTTAGTTCTCCCAATGGTCATTTTCATTTGAAAAGAATGCCATTTGGTTTGCGAAGCAGTCCAATAACCTTCTCAAGACTCTTGACGAATTTTTTTCGAAGATTGATAGGAAGTACTCTTCTATTGTACCTTGATGATCTCATAATCATGCCGCAAGATGTTCAGACTGACGTCCAGAACCTTGAGAAAGTACTTGCAAAGCTCGCAGAAACTAATTTAAAAATAAAACTCTCAAAGTGCTTCTTTTTCAAGGAGAAGATTAATTTCCTAGGTCATGCAGTCACATCTTCAGGCATTACATTGAATGAAGCAAAAATTACTGCTACCCGTACTTTCTAACATCTCGTGCTGAAAAAGCCACGAGACAGTTGTTGGGATCGAACTGTCGACCACCCAACACATTTAAAATAAGTTTGTTCTGAGTGTTTTCCTTAGTAATATAACGGGGTATATTGACTTTATCAGGTGTCAGCCTCAGCCGGACCTATTGTCAGGTGCGACACACTTTGTGCTGAGGTCTGACAAAGGACAATAAATAAGTTTATCTAAAAGCTTCATCATCGATATATTCAGCTATATCGCAAACACAAGAGTGTACATTATATACACTATATAACATGTCTATATATATGGAGGCATTGTACATAAGTACGGTTATATATATATATATGAGAGAGAGATACTAGGACCACGCAACGAGGTCCTCTTCCTTCGTGACGGTGGAGCACACTAACAGATGGGTCGGTTTTCTTCCTTCGTGAGGGTGGAGCACACTAACAGATGGGTCAGTTGGTCACGCATCCAAAAGCGACGACAGCATGTTGTCTGACTGGAGGGGAGTAGATGTCTGTCTCTCCACCTGCTCCGATGAGCCCTCATTACCTCGCCCGGTGCTTCTGATTGGCTAACAAATTCCCGCCACCGGACGAGGCACATCGTGCTGACCGTTAACGACCGGCATGGTCGTTAACCTTGTTCTTCCTGTAATAATGAATGTATTACTATTAAATCGCCGTGCCTTTATGCGACGAAATAACACGATACGGTATATCGTAACACTCCTCCCCCCTTAAAAGAGTGTTATTTCGGAACATCCACACTAATTTTCTCTACCGAATGTAGCACTATTCCTTTTTCGTCCCTCCTACAAAGATTTAACTTATTATAATAATGACATGTCTTATCCGACATACCTTATTTTGTAGACATGGTGCCGTACCTACTGACCACTGATCTTTGGCGTACAGGATCTCTTTTGCCTCCAACTGCACACGAAATCTGTTTTAACAACAAATTATCTTTATAAGCATATACAAAAAAATTACATAGGTACGTTTTCTGAAACACACCGCTTTGGACGGTGTGGCTGATGCACAAGTACTTTCCTGAGGTCTACCGTCTTTCATCACTTCACTATTTTCTTATTTCCTTTTCTAAAACTTCTTAATTCACGCTGTCTACTGTTTTCTTTATACCATGCTGCGGGATAATGCGTCAGCCATTACGTTTTCCTTTCCTTTAATGTGTACTATATTTAAGTTATAGTCTTGTAATATCAGAGCCCACCTGGTTAGGCGCTGATTGGTATTCTTCATTTTACTTAAAAATACGAGGGGGTTATGATCTGTGAAGACCGTAACAGGTCCTATGCCCGCTCCCACGTATACCTCAAAATACTGTAGCGCCATTACCAAGGCTAAGGTTTCCTTTTCTACGGTACTATACGCTCGTTGATTTGGTAAAAATTTCCTAGAGAAATAGGACACTGGTTTACAAGTTCCATTATGGTCCTGCGTCAAAACAGCGCCCGCACCTACATCACTAGCATCGACAAAGAGTGAAAATGGCTTCTGAAAATCGGGTGAAACCAATACAGGGGCTTCTGTTAGCAATGATTTCGTTTTATTAAACGATTCTTGACAGGCTTCGTCCCACTGCCACTTCTTATGCTTCGCTAAAAGTCCTGTTAATGGTGCTGCAATGGTTGCAAAATTTCTGCAGAATTTTCTATAGTACCCCACCATGCCTAGGTACCTGAGTAAATCTCTTCTCCCTCTAGGCACAGGGTACTTATCTATGGCTTCAACTTTTTGTCTGACAGGGGCAACCTCCCCTTGTCCTACGATGTATCCAAGATATTGTAATTTTGCTTTACCGAATTCACTTTTTGGGAGATTAACAGTCAGATTTACCTCATCCAATTTATCAAACAACTCTTTTAGTTGATGAAGGTGTTCTTCCCACGAGTGTGAATACACTATGATGTCATCAATATAAACTGTACAACCTACCATTCCTTGTAGGATTTTATTCATGGCTCTCTGGAAACAACTTCCACTATTTTTCATACCGAATGGTAGTACTTTATATTGATAAAGACCGTCAGGTGTCACAAAGGCAGAGATTCTCTTGGCACTCTCTGAGAGGGGTATCTGATAGTACCCTTTCAGAAGGTCAATTTTAGATACGAACTGGGCGTGTCCTATTTGGTCGATACAATCCTCAATTCGAGGAATTGGGTACGAGTCTGTGACAGTGACCGAATTCACCTTTCTGTAATCCGTGCACAACCTATGTGTGCCATCTGGCTTTTTCACCAGTAGACAAGGTGAGCTCCAATCACTGTCGCTCAATTCTGCTAGATCGTTATCCAATAGATATTGTACCTCGCGTCGCATAATCTCTCTCTTCTCAGGATTTACTCTATAAGGATGTTGCTTTATTGGGCGAGCTTCTCCTACATTTACCTCGTGCGTAATTTCGCGGTGTCGTCGTGGTACGTCCGAGAATAGTGATATGTATTTTATGAGAATCTCCTCTATGTCCTGCCTTCTTTGATCATCTAAGTATGTCAAGTGTTCATTTATATCTCGTAACCACTGAGAATTAGAGATTCGGGCTCCGTCTGCTCTTTCTAGCCTCTTATGGTTTAATTCTGTAAACTCGTTGGAAACTACACACATAACAGCAGTGTCTAGTTGCCCATCCTCATCTCTATCCCAATACCTTTTCATTAAGTTTACGTGACATATCTGGGATTTTCTTGGTCTGTCAGGCATGTGTATTACGTAAGTCAAATCACCAAGTCTCTTCTTGACCATATAGGGTCCACAAAATTTTGAATCATTTACCGTCCCTTTTACAGGTAGATAGACCAATACCTTATCACCTACGTTAAAACTTCTCTTTTTGGTACCTTTGTTGTAATATCTTGCCATGTTTGCTTGTGACATTTTCAAGTTTTGCCTCGCCAACTCTCGCGCCCTGGACAATCTGCATTTAAACTTCTGAACATACGTTTCCATATTATCTCTTGAACCTTCAGATGTTAGCCGATCCTTCAACATAACTATCGGACTTCTCACCGTGTGCCCATATACTAATTGAAATGGTGTCATGCCTAAGGACTCTACTACCGAATCCCTGATAGCAAACATTATTGGGGCGATGGCCTCGTCCCACTGAGCTCCTTGCTCAGCACAATAAATTCGCAAAAGGCTCTTCATAGTGCCATGAAAACGTTCAATGGCCCCTTGAGATTGGGGATGGTAAGGAGATGACCTAACCTGTTTCACGTCCCAATCCTTCATTGTCTTACGGAACAGCTTTGATTGAAAATTACTGCCCAAATCGGATTGCAAAACCTTCGGCATTCCTACCCACGAAAAATATTGCTGTAACCTGTCAAGCAATATTCTGGAGGTTATCTTTCGCACGGGAAATGCCTCGGGAAAACGAGTCGCTGAGCACATGATGGTAAATAAGTATTCGTTCCCTTTTCTTGTTCTGGGTAGGGGACCTACGCAATCCACTATGATCCTTTCAAAAGGTTCCCCAAATGCTGGAATTGGCTTTAGTTGGGCTCTAGGAAGCGCTGGAGCAGGTTTTCCCGCTCTCTGACAGGATAAACAAGTTCTGCAATACCTTTTTACGTCGGCAGCCATACCGGGCCAATAAAAATGCTCTTTTATTTTCCTAAGTGTCTTATGGACACCTAGATGTCCCGCCATTTCTAATGCATGGGCAACTTCCAATACAGAGTTCCTATAACTTTTAGGTACAATCACTTGATCCTTTTCAACCCAGTCTTTGTCAGCTGGCGCATGGTCTGATCGCCATTTTCGCATCAAAACCCCGTCGTCCAGGTAATAGTAAGTGGGTGACGTGATACAAGCATTTCCTCCCTTTGCTTCCTTGATATATTTTCAAATTCTAATTTCTGGGCAGCTATAAAATCTGGTTTGCTTACCTTTATGTGGGATGGTAATTGTGGTCTTACTTCCACTCTCGCTGTACTTGGTGCTGTACGTTCCTCGAACAAATCCTTTAGGCCAAAATCCACCTCTTCCTCCTCTGCAGAAGATACGTCCATCCTCTCTGGCACATCTCTTAGACGAGCACTCTGCGCTCGGGTTACGACACAGGCCGGATATACTTCCATTTGATCATCTTCCGAGGGATCATCCAGAATACTGGCGAGTGTTATGTTATCACACTTCTCATCTTCCAAATTGTTTTGATGTCCGGTTGGTGTATCACTGCACAGTACCTCTGGCAATACACTTGAACCACACAAATCGTTACCCAAGATGACATGTACTCCAGGAATGGGTATGTCCGAGCACACTCCTAACATCACTTCATCTGTAAAGTAATCAGAGGTTAGCTTTACTGTACACACAGGTATGTCCATCTCTGAATTTATACCCCGTACCTTAATTATTTGTCCGTTTATACAAGATGTGTACTCAGGAATCAGGCTTTTCAGTATTAAGCTCTGATTCGCTCCTGTGTCACGTAATATTTTGACTGGTTGGTCAGGCTGACCCCCAATACTCACCATACCTTTGCTAATGAAAGGGTTATATCCTTTCGTAATGAACGTCATCACCTGGGGCAATTCCTCCTGTAAACTTTTATAAGGACGACTGTATTTACTTACTGTGAGGGACACCACTCTCCTGCCTTGCCTACACTCTCTACTTAAGTGTCCAGGCTTGTTGCATGTGTAGCATATTACCTGAGACGGGAAACCTCGTCCTCTCGAACCACGTTGTCCGTTATAATAGGAATCGCCACGTCTCCATTGTCCTGTACCTCGATTTCTAGACGATGTTGTACTTCCTCCTTGACCCTCGAATGCGTCACCTCCCGACGGAGAAAATTCCACATACCCCTGACTTTGTCTGGCTATCGATTGCCAGTATATCCACGACCATCTCCACTGTTCCACGTATACTGTCTTTTACTACCCTGCAACTTTGTGTGACCTTTTTCTTTATGCTCTTTGAGACTTCTGTAAGCTTCCGTAATTACATCTGCTTTGTCCGCTGCTTCTAAGAGTGTTTTTATTCCTGCTTCTTGAACCTTAAACCTGGTGTCTGGAGTCACCATCTCCAAGAATTTTTCCATTAACATCAATTGTTTCAAGTCTTCGAAAGATTCTACCTTTTCGGAACCCATCCACCTTTGGAATCTACGTTCCAAATCTCTGGCTGTTTCAGCATATGTGCTCCTCTGTGTTTTTACCATTTCTCTGAACCGCTTCCGGTAAGCTTCAGGTGTCAGTAGAAATGATCTTAATACGCTGTTTTTCACCGTCCAGTAATTTTTACAATCTTCTAGAGAGAGCTGTGTATAGGCCTCTCTCGCCGCCCCAGTCAATCTTATTTGCACCAATTGGGCCCAATCCTCCTCTGGCCACTGCTTTAGTGTAGCAACTTTTTCAAAATGCTCAAAAAAAGACTCCGACTCTTCTGGACAAAATTGTGGAACCTCCTTTTCACGTGCCTTGTGATCATAGGCTGCAGGCATAGGTATGCTCTCCGAGGGTCCCTCTCGCCCTCGCCTCTGAGCAGCCACAAATTTATTTGCTTCGATTTCCATTTGCTTCGTTTTCTCCTTTTCTAATTCTACACGCGTTTTTTGCTCGCTCTCAAGTCGCACTTTCTCGCTCTCAAGTCGCAATTTTTCTTGTTCACTCTCAAACAGCATTTTTTCTAATTGAAACTGTCTTTCTTCCCTCTTAATTTGAGCTTCAAGTTTCAAACGTTCCAATTCATATTCTAAACTTCCACTCCTATGAGACGTATTAGAAGATACTTCATTATCTGGATCCCCACTTTCCTTTGCACTCACATCTAATCCTACCGCTCCTACGTCTTCGCGTCGAGACCTTACTTTATTTCCAAGTTCTTGTCTCATATAGACCACTTTAGTCGACACTAGTTCTATCTCATAGTGTTCGGCGATTTGCTTCAGCTGTTCTTTCGTACAGCTCTCCAAAATCAATGGGTCCTCTTTTGTTATAAATTCTTGGACACGATCCATGACGAAAACTTTAACTGGCTGGATATCTAGACAACTAGCAATGGGTGCTACAAGTGTACACAGTGTGTCTTGCTCAAAACACTCCCGGACAGGCCCCCATATGTGTTGGGATCGAACTGTTGACCACCCAACACATTTAAAATAAGTTTGTTCCGAGTGTTTTCCTTAGTAATATAACGGGGTATATTGACTTTATCAGGTGTCAGCCTCAGCCAGACCTATTGTCAGGTGCGACACACTTTGTGCTGAGGTCTGACAAAGGACAATAAATAAGTTTATCTAAAAGCTTCATCATGGATATATTCAGCTATATCGCAAACACAAGAGTGTACATTATATACACTATATAACATGTCTATATATATGGAGGCATTGTACATAAGTACGGTTATATATATATATTGAGAGAGAGATACTAGGACCACGCAACTCGGTCCTCTTCCTCCGTGACGGTGGAGCACACTAACAGATGGGTCGGTCCTCTTCCTTCGTGAGGGAGGAGCACACTAACAGATGGGTCAGTTGGTCACGCATCCAAAAGCGACGACAGCATGTTGTCTGACTGGAGGGGAGTAGATGTCTGTCTCTCCACCTGCTCCGATGAGCCCTCATTACCTCGCCCGGTGCTTCTGATTGGCTAACAAATTCCCGCCACCGGACGAGGCACATCGTGCTGACCGTTAACGACCGGCATGGTCGTTAACCTTGTTCTTCCTGTAATAATGAATGTATTACTATTAAATCGCCGTGCCTTTATGCGACGAAATAACACGATACGGTATATCGTAACACAGTTCACAGGTTTTGTAGGATTTTATCGTTCATTTATTGCTGGGTTCTCTATTATACCCGGTCCACTTTACAAGTTGCATAGATGAACCCTTTTTTGAGAAGAAACCCAAGAACAGTCATTCGAAAAGCTCAAACCAGCATTGATCTCGTCACCTGTCCTTAGGTATCCATATTTTTCTAAACCTTTTACGTTGGTTACAGATCCTAGTGACATAGGCTTAGGTGCTGCATTATTTCAAACAGAAGGTCACAGAGATCACGCAATAACTTACGCGAGCCGTATATTATATAAAGAAGAGGAAAATTATATAGTACTAACGGTGCCTCAAATTTGACTTCCCTTATTTCTGACTCATTCAAGGTGAATATCAGGTTGAGTCTAGCTGGTTCATCATTGCCTCTCATTCTTGTGGGTCCCTTGACATGTTGGCTCAGAAAGTTCCTTGTTGTCACTTCCAAGGATTTAGCTCTCCATGTATCCTGCACCTCCATGTTGGTCCCCATTCTCCTAGTATATATTTCCATGGTTGAAATTTCCCATGATTAAGAGTCTGGCTCTATTCCTGCAGGCAACTGAAGCTACTCTCTCTATTATATTATTGGTTGCCATGTTGTTCCTATCGAACTTATGGCTGGGTCTTCTGTAATTTAGTGGAGGGTTGTAAATGACTGCTACTATTATCTTAGGTCTACTCATTGTCATAGTTCTTGTTATGTAATTGCTGAATCTGTCACAGCCCGGAATTTCCATTTCTTCAAAACTCCAGTCCTTTTTTATCAGCAGGGCCACTCCTCCTCCTCCTCTCCCTTTCCACTTTTTCCTTACTATATAGTATTCCTTTGGAAATGCAGCATTTGTTATGACTCCTGACACTTTTGATTCTATATGTCCTATTTCATCTGGTTTTCTTTCTGCACCATTTTCGCCAGTTCACGTTCTTTATTGGCAATCCCATCAATGTTTGAAAACATTAACTTGAATCTTACTTTCCTATATCCACTTTCACCCACACTCCCCACTAGTGTAGGAAGCTGTTCCGTGTGCATTGCTACTTGGGTAGGCTCATCCTCCTGTGGGTTAGTTACCAGGGGATCGGGGGGACGGGGGGTTGGTGCTTAGGTCTTGCCCAGGCCTGCTTGGGACAGGAAGACGTCTTGGGGATGGAGGGGCAGGGAGTGCTCAGGGTTGGGGGTGCAGGGAGTGCTCAGGGTGAGGGCTTGTCCTCCTGTGGTGTAGTTAACATGGGCTTGGGGAGAGGTGGGTTGGGGGATGGAGGGCTTAGATTTTGCCTGGGCCTGCTTGGAGCAGGAAGAAGAGCAGGGAATGAGAAGGCGGGGGGTACTCGGGGTAAGGTGAGAGGGAGGATTTGGGTAGTTTGGTGGACATTGTGTAGAGGCAGGGGAGCATTTGTGATAAGGGTGGGAGGGGAGGCCCCTATGGGGTGGTGGGTTAGGGTGTTACAGTTCCCCTCTGGTTTCCTGAAATGCTTGATTGGGATTCCCCACGCCCCTTTGGGATTGCTGGGTTGGAGGCTGAAGTTTCCTGGCTCCCTTCCCTCAATCTGCACATTTTTCGTGCATCTGCTGCCTGTATTACCTTGTCCCTGGTCATGTCCCTCTGAAGGAATAACGTTCTGCAATTCCTTACTTTTTCAGTTTGCTCTTCTTTACTAGGATGTTCTGTTTGATGTTCACATTCCTGAATACTACCCAGATTAATTGATTTTTGTCTTTGTTGTGCTGGCCAATCCGGAAAACTTTGCTATGCCTTGTTCAGCCCCTTCCCTATCTCCGTTAGTATCCTGACACTGCAGGTTTGTCCTTAGTCCTCCATTCTTAATGCTTGGAACCTTCTTGTTCCCTAATACCTACCACGACTATAGCTCTTTTCCTTCCCATTAGTTGGCTCGTGCATCTAGCTGCTTCCTGTGATGTTACGTCTTTCATTGCAGCTTCCTTGACTGTGTATATCGTTTCTGGGTACTTCTTCAACATTTCAGCAAAGGTTGCACCCATTGTAGGGGTCCCTGCCAGTGCAACATCCACTGCTACCTTTGGGTTGGTTGCCTGGTCAAAAGTCTGAGGAGGGATTATTTTTAGTTTTTTTGCACTGCACTTAGTTTCATCTGTAGTTTACTTATGATTTCCCTCATGTATCATTTCAATTCCTCATTGATTTCCCCTCCATGCACGAGCAGTCATCTGCATGTATAACTCGCCCTGTTGCTCTCCTCCAACTGTGATCTGTTTTTCTACCACCATGTTTGACCCCTTTTTGTTCCCTAGGGTTAGTGTTAGTCTACAAGGATCAGAGAAATGCAGGCGATGAGTCACATTAACGTGGCTAAAGTATGTTGAACAGACCACACACTAGAAGGTAAAGGGACGACAACGTTTTGGTCCGACCTGGACCATTCTCAAGTCGATTGTGACCTCAAGACCATTCTCACAATCGACTTGAGAATGGTCCAGGATGGACCGAAACGTCGTCGTCCCTTCACCCTCTAGTGTGTGGTCTGGCCAAGATCAGAGAAATGAAAATAGAGATGTGGGAGACAGAGAAGAGGATAGTAAGAGGGTGACAGAGATAGTGTGTGGGTGGGTGTGAGAGGGGTGGAGTTTGGGGGTGAGGAGGTCGAGTATGTGTGTGGGTGTGGGTGTGTACTCACCTATATGTACTCACCTATATGGGTCTGCAGGATCGAGCATTGACTCTTGGTTCCCGCCTTTCGAGCATCAGTTGTTTACAGCAATGACTCCTGTCCCATTTCCCTATCATACCTGGTTTTAAAATTATGAATAGTATTTGCTTCCACAACCTGTTCCTTGAGTGCATTCCGTTTTCCCACTACTCTCACGCTAAAAGAAAACTTCCTAACATCTCTGTGACTCATCTGAGTTTCCAACTTCCATCCATGTCCCCTCGTTCTGTTACTATTCCGTGTGAACATTTCACCTATGTCCACTCTGTCAATCCCTCTGAGTATTTTATACGTTCCTATCATGTCCCCTCTCTCCCTTCTTCTTTCTATTGTCGTAAGGCACAGTTCCCTCAGGCGCTCCTCATACCCCATCCCTTGTAGCTCTGGGACGAGTCTCGTTGCAAACCTCTGAACCTTTTCCAGTTTCATTATATGCTTCTTCAGATGGGGACTCCATGATGAGGCGGCATACTCTAAGACTGGCCTCACGTAGGCAGTGTAAAGCGCCCTAAATGCCTCCTTACTTGTGTACTCACCTATTTG
Organism: Procambarus virginalis; assembly: GCA_020271785.1. Classification (NCBI taxonomy): domain Eukaryota; kingdom Metazoa; phylum Arthropoda; class Malacostraca; order Decapoda; family Cambaridae; genus Procambarus; species Procambarus virginalis. The sequence goes on from WNGS01169371.1 coordinate 45,506, forward strand.
TGCTTGCGGGGGTTGAGCTTTGGCTCTTTGGTCCCGCCTCTCAACTGTCAATCAACTGGTGTACAGATTCCTGAGCCTACTGGGCTCTATCATATCTACACTTGAAACTGTGTATGGAGTCAGCCTCCACCACATCACTGCCTAATGCATTCCATCCGTTAACTACTCTGACACTGAAAAAGTTCCTTCTAACGTCTCTGTGGCTCATGTGGGTACTCAGTTTCCACCTGTGTCCCCTTGTTCGCGTCCCCCAGTGTTGAATAGTTTGTCCTTGTCTACCCGGTCGATTCCTCTGAGGATTTTGTAGGTTGTGATCATATCTCCCCTTACTCTTCTGTCTTCCAGTGTCGTAAGGTGCATTTCCCGCAGCCTTTCCTCGTAACTCATGCCTCTTAGTTCTGGGACTAGTCTAGTGGCATACCTTTGGACTTTTTCCAGCTTCGTCTTGTGCTTGACAAGGTACGGGCTCCATGCTGGGGCTGCGTACTCCAGGATTGGTCTTACATATGTGGTGTACAAGATTCTGAATGATTCCTTACACAGGTTCCTGAACGCTGTTCTGATGTTAGCCAGCCTCGCATATGCCGCAGATGTTATCCTTTTTATGTGGGCTTCAGGAGACAGGTTTGGTGTGATATCAACTCCTAGATCTTTCTCTCTGTCCGTTTCATTAAGTACTTCATCTCCTATTCTGTATCCTGTGTCTGGCCTCCTGTTTCCACTGCCTAGTTTCATTACTTTGCATTTACTCGGGTTGAACTTCAACAGCCATTTGTTGGACCATTCACTCAGTCTGTCTAGGTCGTCTTGTAGCCTCCTACTATCGTCCTCAGTTTCAATCCTCCTCATAATTTTTGCATCATCGGCAAACATTGAGAGAAACGATTCTATACCCTCTGGGAGATCATTTACATATATCAGAAACAGTATAGGTCCAAGGACTGACCCCTGCGGGACTCCACTCGTAACGTCTCGCCAATCTGAGACCTCACCCCTCACACTGACTCTTTGTCTCCTGTTGGTTAGGTACTCCTGTATCCAACGGAGTACCTTCCCTTTCACTCCAGCCTGCATCTCCAGCTTTTTCACTAGCCTCTTGTGTGGCACTGTATCAAAGGCTTTCTGACAATCCAAAAATATGCAGTCTGCCCACCCTTCTCTTTCTTGCCTTATTTTTGTAGCATGGTCGTAGAATTCAAGTAACCCTGTGAGGCAGGACCTGCCATCCCTGAACCCATGTTGATGCTGTGTTACAAAGTTCCTTCGCTCCAGGTGTTCCACTAGCTTTCTTCGCACAATCTTCTCCATCAGCTTGCATGGTATGCAGGTTAGGGACACTGGCCTGTAATTCAGTGCCTCCTGTCTATCCCCTTTCTTGTATATCGGGACTACATTAGCTGCTTTCCAAATTTCTGGCAGTTCCCCTGTTGCCAGAGATTTGTTATACACTATGGAGAGTGGTAGGCACAGTTCTTCTGCTCCTTCCTTAAGTATCCAAGGAGAGATTCCATCTGGGCCTATAGCCTTTGTCACATCCAACTCTAGTAAACACTTTCTTACTTCCCCGCTTGTAATCTCAAACTCTTCCAGTGGTTCCTGGTTAGCTATCCCCTCTCCTAACTCTGGGATTTCTCCTTGTTCTAGGGTGAAGACCTCTTGGAATTTCTTATTCAGTTCCTCACATACTTCCTTGTCGCTTGTAGTGAATCCTTCTGCCCCTATCCTTAATTTCATAACCTGTTCCTTTACTGTTGTTTTTCTCCTGATGTGGCTATGCAGCAATTTAGGCTGAGTCTTTGCCTTGCCTGCGATGTCGTTTTCGTATTGTCTTTCCGCCTCTCTTCTCATCCTGACATATTCATTCCTGTATTCATTCCTGTGTGTGTGTGTGTGTGTGTGTGTGTGTGTGTGTGTGTGTGTGTGTGTGTGTGTGTGTGTGTGTGTGTGTATGTGTGTGTGTGTGTGTGTGTGTGTGTGAGTGGTGAGGGGTGTATGTGGTGAGTTACCACACTCTCCAGTCTGTGACGGTGTGAGGCGGGGGGGGGGGGTGAGGTAAGGTGGGGGGTTTAGCTGGTGGCGAGGGAGGTAGGAGTGAGAGAGAGGAAATGGAATAAGGGTGTGTGTGTGGTGGGGGGGTATATGATGAGTGGGGTGAGAAGGCGGGGTGGATTCTCGGTGTTGGCTTAATCACACATTGGGGAGACAAAGTAGTCCCTAAAATGAGCCACATATTGTTTCGAGATTCTTTAAATTTTAGCTTATGTCCATGACTAATGCTTATACTAAAGCACACTGTACACCGTATGATCGACACAAGAGGTACTTACAGGCCACTTCAACCACCAGAGCACAACTAGGTGAATATCAAGCATTCAGCAGTCACTGTAGGCCCTTGTTGACGTCCACACCACTGCTAGGCACCTCCTTTGTAGCACTGATGTCGTACTCCTATTTTATTGACTACTTAGCACAATCAGACACCGTCATTGAAATTTCTATTTCCTGTCCGGTGTGTTACACTTCGTAATATCACTACACAATGATTTTCCTCCGTATCACTCAGATGTCCAGAGTTCTGAATACTTTTTCGAGGAGCGCGGCCCATACATGTCCTTACTCCTAGCCCTACTCTGCTTATGATACATGGCGGGCACCCGGAATGGGTAAGCTCATTTCTTACAATAAATTAATTTCCCATGCATATATATGCTTTGTGTAGTGGTAATAGTTTACTACCGGTACATTATTTGGCAGGTGCCGTTCAGAAGAAGAATTAACGTCGAGTCGGCTTGTTGCATCATGCGGTTTCCCAGGTTGTCAATGACAACTCTACTAACTGAGGTTCATTGTCTGTGACCGTAGGAAACCACTGTCTATTATCAGGAAATTTTGACTTTAGAACTAAGCACTTGATAAAATATTAACCTATCTAACCATAGAACTAACACAAATACTGTAGCTTTATGTTAACCACCATTGGTGGTATAGGTTACGTACATATAAACCCCTCAACTTGTGGAAGGATAACCCCCAGCAGGACTAATCAATATATAATACAGACCATTTGCTTCATACAGTCCACATCAATTAATTATTTTAAAGTACATTACTATTAATAATTTAATAGTACTCCAACAAACTCCTGCTGGGCAAAATTCTCCACACATGATGCAGTGATTGGTTTATGTTCCAGTCATGATGCAGTGACTGGTTTATGTTCCAGTCATGATGCAGTGACCGGTTTATGTTCCAGTTATAATGCAGTGACTGGTTTATGCTAGTCATGATTGTTACCGGTTTCTGTTCCAGTCATAATGCAGTGACCGGTTTATGTTAGTCATGATGCAGTGACCGATTTATGTTCCAGTTATAATGCAGTGACCGGTTTATGTTCCAGTTATAATGCAGTGACTGGTTTATGTTCCAATAAATCGGGTTGGGGGTTTATGTTCCATCTTCGGGGGCGGGAAATAATGGATTAGAGTCCGTTATTTAAGACTGACACGAGACAATCATTTGTCCGGCTTACTCCCCATCGTTTTGAAAAAACTAAAGGAATTTTATTTGCATCTTTGTGCAGCTGTTCTTTGCGGACTGATGTGCGAACTGGGGTCTGTGGATCGACATTCAAATTCATATGTTTATTCAGGTAAAGTACATACATACAAGGTGTGATACAAACATTGATGGATTTATAGATGGAGCTAGTACATACAATGCCTAAAGCCACTATTAGGCAAAGCGTTTCGGGCAGGGTGTGCCCGAATGCACAAATTCAGGCACATTCACACAAATGAATGACATGTGATGATACTATGGATAGCGCCGGATCTGTCCGCCCCAGGGACTCAATGTACTAGTTTCACTAGTGTTTACAAAGACGTAGTTCCTTTAGACTGAACTTTAACTATCCTCAAAATGCGCTGACTCTCTGGATGGACAGATATGACTTTCATTAAAAGTCAATCTGATTTTGGTCCATCACTGTCCACCAGGACAATATCAGAAGGCTGTGTGTTAACTTTGTTATATGGGGAATTTAGCCCATAATGGTGCTATCGTAGAGAAGTTAAGTACCCTTTAGTTCATACCTCAATCCACCTATATATTATGTTAAACAGATGCTTATACCCTCGAACCAACGTAATCTCACCCATGTATGAGGGATCTCTGTCATCCCTATGTGGTAAGGATGGTACTGGAGTTAGTGGTCCACTGTACATTAAGTGGGCTGGACTTATTTGCACAGCCCCCTCCCTATCCGGCCTGTTGTTGCCATAAGGAGGCTTGGTGGGCTGTTGCCGGAGCGTGATGCTCCATGGGACTGTCCTCTGTCCTTTTGTGGCCTTATGTTCCTGCTGCTGTCCTCACGAATTTTGCTGGACAACTTTTCCTTTTCCTTATGTTTGGTTTTTCTCCCACCCCTCTTCTCTTTTCTAATTGTCGTTTCCCGCTGACGTTTTGCCTGTTTTGGTTATTCTTTCAGCCTTCTTTTGTTTTGACGCCCGGTTGTTTGAGAAGGCATACTCTTGCACCCGTAGAACTGTAGTACCCAACATCTCAAGCGAGGGGACCCTTTAATTGTCAATCCTCCTTTTGTCACTGAACCTGATCTCGACAGACTGACGGTTCTTAAGGTGACGTTTGTGAGGTGTATACTCATGACGCACCCGTAGGGGGCCCCTGGCAAGATCGGCAACATGTCTCTTGTTGGGTGTCCAATCCTCTAATTGTGGCTCCGTGGTGGGTGTGGGGGCACATTCATGAATGAAAGTCTTTCCTTGTTTTTATGTCAACTAATGTTCCTCTTATACCTTCTCGGGCTCGTGGGGTGGGGCGACCAAGCCCCTGATTCAGCTGGCGTTGGAAGACAGGGCTCTGTATCCCCGCTGCATTGGGCCCCGACCTTGCTCCTCCTTTGACCCTCCTGATTACTCCCCTCGGCTACCCTCCCTCATCTGTGGTTGGGTCGAGCCCCAAGCACCCAGTGGTGACCATCTCGTCCCCTGGCACGGCTAAGTCTCACGTTGTGACTATCGCACCTTTTAACCCCACTCTCTCTCTTGGGGTTCTCATCGCCGTCCACGCCACGGCCGCAATCGCTCGATTCCTTCCCATACTGTTGCGCCAAGCCTTGTTTGGTCCTGCTTCGTGGGCCAAATACTTTGACCTCCTCCCTCTGGATTTTACACCTTCTGACGATTTCTCCCTCCATAGGCACCTTGTCGATTCAATAGATGCCTCTATTACTTTCAACCCCACCCGTCTTGGTACATATGTCATTGCTGCTCCTTGTCAGAATGCAGCCACCCGCTTGGGCGTCTTATCCTGCCTTGGCGAGACTCTTGTTTGGGTCTCCAAAAACGCTCGGTTGAATGCCAGTGTTGGCACTATTCTCGTCCCACCCCATGTTCCAACCAGTATTAGGAATCTACAGGACTGCCACGAAGATATTCGGCATATCCTCAAAGCCCAGGTCCAGTCTGTCCTCCAGGTAGACACGTTCTGAACTCCAACTTCTGATTTCCCACTTTTAGCCCCTTTGTGTCTGTCTCCAGGAGCCGATGATTAGTGCTCGTCTTGGTCTCTTCTGTGGGTATGCCTTTCTCCCCCCCCCCCCCAGCTTTTGCTGGGGCCTGTTCCTCTTCTGCTCTCTTGATTCTTTCTGATGTCCCCTTCGTCCCCCTACTTTTTTCGTCGCCTCTCCAATGTTCTGCTGCACGTGTCTTTGTGCGTAAATGGTACATGGTTCGTTCCATTTACCTCCCCTCAAATGTCCCGCTTTCTCTTCCCAATCTTAAACACCTCCTGGACTCCTTGCCGGAGCCTGTGCTCCTGCTGGGTGATTTTAATTGTCGACATACCCTCTGGGGTGATGTTCTGACAAACACACGGGGTCTCCTCCTCGAACCGTTCATCCTCTCTTCTTCTCGGTCTCTTCTGAATTCTGGTGAACCCACTCATTTGAACTCTCGGACTCTCACCCTTTCCTGTCTTGATCTTTCTCTCTGCTCGTCGTTTCTTTACTTGGATTTCACGTAGTGAGTTCTTGATGACCTCCATGGCAGTGACCATTTTCCCATCCTTGTTACCTTTTTCTCTTTTCACCCTCCTCTCTCCTCCCCTAGGTGATAGTTTACTAAGGCAGATTGGAACCTATTTACCCTCAGTGCTGCTCTCTCTGACCTTTCCCTCACGCCCTTCTTTTTCATAACACCATCTTCGACGCTGCTCTCCGCTCTATTTTTCGCTCTTCCTGTCGGGGACTATGGAAGTGTGTTCCCTGGTGGAATGCGGACTGTGCTCGGGCTGTCAGCTGTACGCGTGCAGCCTGGAAGAGACACCGCCGCAGACAGACGGCCGATTCTTTTCTTTTGTTTCGAAAGGCGAGTGCGGTGGTCCGTAGGGCCATCCGTACAGCTAAGCGTGAGTGTTGGAAGTCTTTTGTTTCCACCATTACGTCCGAAACTCCTCTGCTGCAGATCTGGAAGCGTGTCCGCAAGATAGAGGTTAAGTTCGTTCCTGATGTCTGACCTTCACCTCCATGGTACTCCTGTGGCGGACCTGTTGCAGGTCGCAACCGAACCGAGTTCCCACTTTTCTTCTGTTAGCTCTGGTTCTCATCTTCCTCAATTTTTCCTTCTTCATAAACCTGTCCTTGAATCTCGTCCTTTAGATTTCTGCACTCATCCCTGCCTTCCCTATAACGATCTCTTCTCTCTCTCTCTCTCTCTCTCTCTCTCTCTCTCTCTCTCTCTCTCTCTCTCTCGAACTTTGGTCTGCCCTGGCCCGCTGCGGTGACATGGCGGTGGGCTCCGATAGCATTCATTATGAGATGCTTCGCCAACTCCCTCCGTGCACATCTCGGTATTTACTGAGTCTATATAATCGGGTCTGGGAGTCGTCGTCAGTCCCTGAGGAAAGGCTCGATTCCGTTGTCCTCCCTGTTCGAAAACCAGGGTCTCTGGGGACATCCCCTAAGGACTTTCGCCCTATTGCTTTCACGAGTTGTGTCAGCAAACTCATTGAATGTATGGTTAACATTCGTCTGATGTGGTTCTTAGAACACTATCACCACTTCTCCCCCCTTCTCAGTTTGGTTTTGCAAGTGCCGCATCACAACACATGTCCTGGTGGACTTGGACGTCTATATTCGTACCGGTTTTGCTGCGAATACCTCCGTTGTCGCCGTCCTTTTTGACCTAGAAAAGGCTTACGACACCACTTGGCGATATCATATTCTGTCACACCTCCATTCTTTTGGCCTTCGTGGAAATCTCCCTCTCTTTCTCCAAAGTTTCCTATCTCGTCGTTCCTTTCGAGTGAGGCTCGGTACCACTCTCTCTTCCTCTTTTCAGCAATTCAAGGGAGTGCCCTAAGGTAGTTGTTACGACTACTATGAGTCGTAACTTGATGGATGAACCTAAGTGATAGTATCCGACCACAAGTCGGTGTTGGGTATTCCTTTATCAATATATTCCCATCACCTTAAATAGAAACATAAAAATGAAATGTTACTACACTTAGATGTATATACAGGTGTCGCTCTCACATAGGACACTGAGCACTCCACGACGCTAACACAATGCAGCCTTCGTCAATCTTCGTGTTTCCCCGACAGACAGTACCGTTCCTGACCTTACCGGCAACAGTACTGGGAATCACTGACGAGTCTACCTTTGCCGTAGGCCAGCCTACCGGCAGTCTCACGAAGTGCCTATCTGCCCACAACCACTCTCCAGCCAAGTGCTGGTAAAGAACCTCAGCCACGAGCTGATTGGGGCCTCTACGAAGACAAATACATGGCTACCACACCCCTGGCAGGAGCCTCTAGCGACGGACTAGTAACGCTCCTCGACAGGCACCTCACTGTCCGTCGTCTCTCGCCTTCGCCAGTCCCTGGACACGCCAAATTCTTTCACTGCTACTCTACTAGCAGAAACTACACTATTTCTGGTCGGCGGCGGCTCACTTAGTCATCAGGCGGGACTAAGTTGGGAGAGTTCGGGCTGCCCAAGGTAGCCTGCCATCCTCAGTACCACTACTGCCCCAAGTCGCCTCTGTGGATACAAACACTTTATCAGTTATAGGGTACTGGAGAAACCATGAAGCAACACTGACTCACTCGGGCATTGACATTATGCTTGTAGCTCCAACAGATGGCGCTGGTCTTGAGTCGCCACATCACTAGAGGTCACTTACTACGACCTCACTTGTTAATCAAGGCAGGAACCTTGAGCCATTTACAACTGTTGCGCCAATACCCATAGATGGCGTTGTCTACGTAGCATCCCATTCCTGGGGAGTTTGAGTACAAACTCATAGATGGCGCTGGAACTACCAGGCCATACACAGACGGCGGTGACTGTGGTGTCTGTGTATAGCTGAGATACTCTTGGTAGTAAGGTTGATGTAAAGTCATTCCTGGTTACTGACTTTAATAATAATAAACGATTACATGACTATGGCTCCCAAGCTTGGCAGGCGTCCTGTGCGCTCTTGTTTACGTCCTCTAGTCTAGTCTAGTGGCGTCCAGCCGCCGCACATAGAAAACGGATGGTACCATTTTCTGTAAACATGACATCCCTCCTTTTCTTTAAAAAGAATGAATACAGGATGTCTACCATGCTTGTAGCACAAAGCAAAGTTATTGACACAAAGTAAGTTATTAACATATCAAGAGATATTGCATATATTTAACATTAATTAAGCACACAAAGAATTTAAACAATCATTACCACAAAGGATTTCAATGTTAAAAAATACATATGCAATGTTAAACAAACATGAAAGAAATTGTAATACAAAGTTACAAAATATTGAATGAGAGATCCGCACCATTCAAACAACATTAAATTTAGTTTAGCATAACAAGTAAATACTTTGCATTACATAGGAACACAATTAATCATCATATCGTGTAGGGCGTTTAACATGACGTTTTGGACGAGAGTCCTTGAGTACAGGAATATCTCTCGATGAATTGTTTATCGAGTTATAACTCATTTTCTACACTATTTGGAATCACTTTGAAATAAGCCATATTACATGTTATACTATGATCTCTATTACTCGCTGTTACCATAGTTCCTTTTACACTAATCACTTTATATGGTTTTGTATCATACGGCATATCTAACTTTCCCTCTTTTTTCTTTTTAACGAGAACAGTATCTCCAACCTTTATGAATTGTTCCTTTGCACGTTGATCATGAGCAGTTTTCATTTTGCCCTTGGCTAGTGCATCCTTCTGAGCGAGACGTTTATCCGTTACCTTGGCTGGCATGACAGGTAGTGCGATCCTCATAGGACGTCCAAATAAAAGTTCGCCAGGCGACTTGCCCAGTGTTCCATGTGGTGTTGCACGGTAGTTCCTGAGAAAAGCATACATAGCTTGTTTCCAGGATCGTCCTTCGGCATGAGCACTGCGTACAGCTTTCATGAGAGGTTGCATGAATCTCTCTACTTCTCCATTTGCTTGAGGATGTAGTGGCATCACACGGCGGTGTTTGAATCCAATATGCTCAGCAAAGTTGACGAAGTCTTGTCCATTAAATGGCGGTCCATTGTCCGTCTTGACAACTTCAGGAATGCCAAAGTTTGAAAAAATCTTGTCGAGCTTCGGGATGACAGCCTTTGCAGATGTGGAAGTGATGATTTCTACTTCTGGATAACGTGAGTGATCATCATTGACTACCATCAAGTACTCTCCAGTTGGTAGCGGTCCACAGAAATCCATCGATACTTCCATCCATGGTGCAGCAGGTAGTGGTGAAGGTTGTAGAGGTGTTGGTCTTGAAGTATCCACTGCAGCTTGGCAAGGGACACAGGCATCATGCATGTCCTTAGCTTGACGATCAATGCCAGGAAACCACACCTTTTCTCGTAGCAGCTGTTTGGTCCTTACAAGACCTTGGTGTCCTTGATGTGCAAGCTTCAGAGCACGTTGCTGGAGAACAGCTGGAATGACGATACGAGTACCTCGCAGCACGGTGTCGCGTTGTTGCGTAACACTTAATTCTGTCTGGATGCGTTCAAGTGCTTTGAATGCATCTTGGTCAACTCCTGAGGGTGGGATGCGTGGAAACTTTTTCTTGGTCAATGCATCCACTGTTGCTTGCAGAGTTGGGTCCTCTAGGGTTGCAGTACGTATTTCATCAAGAGTGAGAGCCTTAGGGACTGCATCACAGGTTACAGAGTGTACATATTCCTCGGCAACTTGCTGATGCTTGGTGATGGTGAAACTGTTGGCAGGATGTCGACTGATGTAATCAGCGGGATTGCCTGCACCTGGCTTGTATTTCACCGTAAAGTTGTATGGTTGCAGACGAAGAGCCCATCTCTCAATGCGAGCTGGTGGTTTGGACTTTGGATTATTGAAGATGGTCTCCAACGGTTTGTGGTCAGTGACTATCGTGGTAAAGGGTGCACCAAGCAGATACACATTGAAGTGTTCACAGCCCCATACAAGAGCAAGAGCTTCCTTCTCTGTCTGACTGTATCGTTGCTCAACATCTGTGAGAGAACGGCTGGCATAGGCAATTACTACTCTTGAATCTGGTTGACCAGGTTTGTGTTGGGCTAACACAGCACCTAAACCAACAGGACTAGCATCCACCGTTAACTCAGTGTCCATTGATGGATCAAAGTATGCAGCAGTCGCATTTTCTACTAGTGCATCTTTCACAGCATCAAATGCATTTTGCTCGACATCGCTCCAGTACCATGATGCATTTTTCTTCAGGAGCTCACGTAGAGGCTTCGTAATGGTAGCAAAATCTGGAATGAAGCGAGAACAGTAGTTTGCCATTCCCAGAAAACTATGTACTTCAGTGGATGTTGAAGGAGGTGCAGCATTCTTGATATCTGCAACTTTCTTAGGATCTGGAGATAGACCTTTGTCACTAAGTACATGTCCAAAGAATTCAATTTTATGTTGATTGAACTCACACTTTGCTCGGCTTAGCGTCAAATTCTTTTCTCGTAAGCGTTGCAATGTTGCACGAAGAGCTTTGTCGTGTTCAGCTTGGGTACGGCCATAAACAATAATGTCATCAGACATGTTGTCAGCATTAGGTATATCTTGCAATACCTGGCTGATGATGTGCTGGAATACTTCAGCAGCACTGTTAATACCAAAACTCAGGCGCTTGTACCTATACAGACCTCGATGTGTCGTAAACGTTGTGATGAATCGACTCTCATCATCAAGTTCAAGCTGATGATAGCCCTTGTTTAAATCTAACTTGCTGAATACAGTTGCACCATTCAAGCGGTAAATCATATCATCTACAGTGGGTGTAGGATGGCGTTCACGCATTATTGCCTTGTTGGGAACACGCATGTCTACACAAATGCGTATCTCATCTGGATTCTTCGGCTTCGGTGGAGTGACAATTGGGCTTACCCATGGTGTTGGGCCTGTTACCGGTTCAATGATATCTAGTTCTATCAGCCTATCCAGTTCGGCATCGACTTTCTTGCGAGTATGGAATGGTTGTCAGCGATGTGGTTGGGCAACTGGAATTACATCTGGGTTGATATGCAGATGTACTTTGCTATCAGTATAACAACCTATGGATTTAAACCGATCAGAAAATTCAGCAACAATAGCATCAACATTGTTTGCAGATTCCACTGCTACAGCATTAGAAAGCTGAAGTAGCCCCAATTTGGTTGAAGTCTTGTAACTGAGTAAAGACTCCTTTGCATTCCTAACAACATGGAATGTAGTAATGAGCATTGCATTCTTTGACTTAATCTCTGCAGTGAAAGTTCCAATCACTGGTAAGGCTACCTCTGAAGCATAGGCAGTGGCTTTGCCATTATAGTTTTCAAGCTTTGGGAACTGTTTTTTAAATTTTTCATAGTGGCACTCAGCAATGGTGTCAATGTTTGATCCAGTGTCAATGAGAATTTTGAGACAAATGCCAGCAATGTATACTATAGTCTCTGGGTTGTTTGGAAGATCATTCCATTTTGTGATTGATTGTACTCCATAAATATAATCACATTCACTGTCATCTGAGACTGGTTGTAATGAAATGTTGTCTTGTATATTATTAACATTCTTGATTTGAGGTGCAATATTGTGTTTGCCACCTCGACTCCTATGACTTGATCCTCGTACATTGCTTTTATTTATTGATTGTGGTTTCTTTAGTGCGGAACGACACATAGCACCAAAATGACCTAGTTTTCTACACTCATAGCACTTCTTACCTTGTGCAGGACAAACATTATCTTGGTGTGGGTAGTCTCCTCCACAATTGTAACATTTATTGTTGACAACCTCTGATGTGAGTCGTTGTGACTGCTTGAGTCTTGTTCCATGACTCCAGTTGTGATGTGGTTCTCGGCTCAATTTAATGTTAGGTTTGGCATGATATCTTCTACGATCATGGTGTACTCCCTGAACCTTACATACTTCATGACTGTTAGTAACAGTGGCAGAACCGTTGTTGGCACTGCACTCCATGACACGAGCATCACGTGCAGCATCTTCCATTCGACGAGCCATATCCAGTATCTTGGTAAGAGAACTTTCATCATCAACAAGTTCTAGAGCTCTTCGACGAAGACGTGTAGATGTGCATGTTTCAATTATTTGCTGTTTGATTTCTTTGTCAACATCAGCAAACTCACAATGGGTTGCTAAACCCTGCAGACGTGTATGGTATTGATCAACAGTTTCATTAGAGAGTTGTTTTGCTCTCCTGAAATGCATAATTTCCATAGCAGTATTTTGCCTTGGTTTGAAATGCTCAGTTAATTTGGCCTTGGCAGTGTCATAATCTTTGGCACCACCAGTGTCTTTCAGTGTATCAAAGATATCACAAACTCTATCACCTGCATAGTGAAGTAGAAAAGCACGCTTTCTTTCAGCACTTTTGATGTCAGAAACTATCAACAAATTTTCAAACCTTTTAAGCCATTTGACCCACCTCTGTGACAGGTTTGTCTGGTCACAGTCAGGATCAAATGCAGGAAACTGAGGTATATTTGCCATTTTTACTGAATAAATTTAAACTTATCACTTAAAATGTTCCTCAGAATATATAACACTTACTGCACTGTATATGTTATTCAAGAATTCACTGTAATTACTTTAATTTTGCAAAGCACACAAGCATTTTAATGCAAAAGTTCACAACAGTGCACAACACAGCAGCAACTGACTTCTTACCTAGCCCTTGTGTACATGTGTTGTTCCTACTCACAGCAACACAGCAGTTGTTAGCAGTTGGTACAGCAGTTGTCAGCAGTTGGTACAGCAGTAGGCAGCAGTTGGCAGCAGTTGGTACAGCAGTAGGCAGCAGTTGGTTCACAGCGTGAAGAATTTTGTAGCACGGAGTGTCGTTTCGTAACCAAAACATCGGGTTTTGTACACTGCATCAAAGCGTCGTTTCGTACACAGCGTCGGCAGATTCCTCTCTCACAGCAACAATCAGCACAGCTTGGGTAGCACACAGCATTGGCCAGCACACAGCAACGGCCAGCACACAGCAACGATCAGCACACAGCAACAGTCAGCACACAGCATGGGGTTGCATACAGCATCGGGTATGGTGCTCACAGACAGCTTCTCCTTCCTCCTCTGGGCGAGACAGCATGCTCCTTCCTTGTGTTTTGTTGAACAAAATACCTGCGTTCCCAGTTCATCCTCGTCGCCAGTGTGGTGTCTGTGTATAGCTGAGATACTCTTGGTAGTAAGGTTGATGTAAAGTCATTTCTGGTTACTGACTTTAATAATAATAAACGATTACATGACTATGGCTCCCAAGCTTGGCAGGCGTCCTGTGCGCTCTTGTTTACGTCCTCTAGTCTAGTCTAGTGGCGTCCAGCCGCCGCACATAGAAAACGGATGGTACCATTTTCTGTGAACATGACAGTGACGAGTCCATAACAGTAGTGATCTGAGCACTACTCTTTTTCTGGTTGCCCTCAATGGTCTTCTTTCCTCTCTTCCTTCTGGCGCCTTCTCCGTTTTCTATGTCGACGATCTTACCCATTGCTGTCGGGGTGATGATTCGCCTCTCCTTCAATGGCGGCTTCAACTTGCAAATGATGCCATGTCGTTTTAGGCCACCGATCATGGCTTCAGGTTCTCTACATCTAAGACTTGTGCTATGACTTTTACTCGGGAGCGTGTCGTTCTTCGTCCTTCTTTGTCGCTTTATGGTCACCCCCTTGTGTACAAGGATTCCGCTAAGCTTTTAGGGTTGGTTTTTGACACTCGTTTTTCTTGGTCGCCCCATATCTCTTACCTCCGAGTTGAATGCTCAAAGGCCTTTACCCTCCTTCAGGTATTGTTCCATACTTCTTTGGGAGCTGATAGGTGCATTCGCCTAGCTTTACATTCCTCTCTCGCCCTGTCTAAAATCGATAATGGTTGCCCTACTTACTCGTCTACGTCTCCTTCTACTCTTCGCCATCTTGATGCTTTGTACCATGCTGGGTTGCGCCTCAGCTATGGTGCCTTTCGTTCGACTCCCGTCCTCAGCTTGCATGTTGACACTGGCTTCCAATCTCTCCAGGACCGCCGTGATCGCTACTGTCTTTGCTATCTTGTGCGGTCAATGCAACATTCTTTCTCTCGCCACTGTCGGCTTTAACTTTTACCCCTCCTGTGGTTCCTGTTCCTCTTCACCACCTCCCTCTTTCTATCCGGTTATCTCACTTACAGGATTCTCTTCCAGTTCGTATTTCTAATGTATCTCCTCGTGTTGTTCCTTCCTTGCCCCCGTGGAGAGTCCTCCTTCCAAAGTTTTGTACATCCTTAACCTGCATCTCTAAAGCTTTTAACCCTCCTATGGTTTTGAAATGCCTTTCCCTTGAGCAATTTTCTTCACACTCTCACTCCGTTTCCACCTTCACTGATGGGTCTAAGTCTGCAGACGGTATCAGCTACTCTGTTGTTTTTTCCTGACCGCAATTATATGTGTCGCCTACCTTCGGAGACTAGCATCTTCACAGCGGAACTTTATGCTATTCTCTATGCTCCTTGTCTCCTGCTTTCTCATTGTCAATCTTCCTTTGTAGATGTCATTTACTGTCGTAGTGCCCTCATGGCTCTCGGGTCCTTTAATCCGGTCCATCCAGTTGTTGTCGATATTCAGCATTGGCTGTTTCTTATTTCCAGGAAATTAAATCAATTTAGTTTTGCTGTGTTCCTAGCCATATTGGAGTCTCTTTAGATGAGCGTGTGGATGCTGACGCTAGGGAAGCTGTCTGCTCTTGTCCCATCTCCCGTGAAGGTATTAATTATTCCGACTTTTACCCGTTTATTCATTCCTCCATCCTTACCCGTTGGCGAGATTGTTGGTCTTCTGATACTGGTAACAAACTGCGTACTCTTAAGAGTAATGTGTCCTCATGGCCGTCCTCCTGCCATCATAACCGGCGATGGGAATTGGCTCTGGCGAGGTTGCATATTGGCCATACACGCTTAACTCAGTCACTTATTGGAACCCCACCCTGCTCCTTACTGTCAAAATTGCATTGTCCCTCATACGGTTGTGCTGACATTGATGAATGTCCTGACTTCCGGGACGAACATGTGTCTTGTTTTCCGACCATCCCCCGCGGTCGCTTGTCTCTCGATAGAATTCTTGGTGAATCGGATACTTTTGATATCGTTCGCCATATGCGTTTCTGTTCTAGTATTGGCATCCTTGATGATATTTAGCAGCCTCTGATTATTTAGCACATTTGATGGTGCTACATAGCCTTCCCGGTGTGGAGAGTTCTTTTGATAATTAGTTACTTATTTACTTGTCTCTCGATAGAATTCTTGGTGATTCGAATTCTTTTGACATCGTTCGCCTAATGCGTTTCTGTTTTTGTATTGATATCCTTGATGATATTTAGCGCCCTCTGATTATTCTGCACATTTGATGGTGCTACATAGCTGTCCCGGTTTGGTGCCTTCTTTTGATAATTATTTACTTACTTATTTGCACAGGTTGAGTAGAGTCATCTGACATTTAAGTCAACGGCCGATTATTTGTTTTCTCCTTAATGTTTGTGACTACTGTTTAGAGCTCTATACGCCTAACGTATGGCGATGTAATTTTTCTTAGACATTTCTTCACTGCGTCTTTTATTCTTTCATAAAAACCTCCATAAAACTAGTTAAAATTAATTTACATTTGCATTGACTTTGTTCGAGTGCATTACAGACTACAGGATGTGAACAGATTTCCTGTAAACTTGGGTTTCCAGCAGCCAAGTTAGCTCCGTTATCTGAGATCATCAGTTTAGGCCATGGTTGGTGTACTGTGAACCTATGGAAAGCCTGTATAAATGACTGAGCAGTCATATCAGGTGTTACTTCTAAATGAACTACTCTACTAGTTGCACAAGTAAATGAACAGATATACACCTTTATCAGGCGTTTATCTTGTGTACCTGAAAGAGTGATTACCCCTGTGTAATCAACTCCACTCGTTTTAAAAGGACGTAAATGTATAACTCTCTTTTTTGGGAGTGGAGATGAATGTGGGTACGGGTAAACTCTAGCATTGTACCTTCGGAATATCACAAAATCCTTCAGGATACTTTTTACAAAGTGTCGTCCATGAGGAATTCAATACTGTTGCCTCAGTTGTGTAGAGGTATCTAGCCCTTCTCCATAATAGGTGAAGTGCTGATGTATATCCAGCTCAATAAACTTTTTGATCCTTTTTTTTTTTTACCAAAGGCCTTTTATGTACTGTTTCTATATATATATTGGCATGCTTTAGGACACTGTGGACATTGGCATGTCCACAGTGCAGAATATTGTTTTTACCTTGGTCAATCCACAGTTCAAGGTTTTGATTCAGTTTGATGGGAATATTTTAAAACTCTTCCCCATATGTGTCTCTTTGGATTTGTCTTACCCAATAGTTCATAGCTCCTGGAAAGATATATTTTATTCTTTTTTTGAAGAGAAAAAGAAAAACAATTACGTAGATTTGATCATCTTTCTCAGTGAAGAGAAGCAGATATAGGCTATGACCTCGGCCACTGGTTCTTCAACAACAGTCATGGATTGTTTCAAAATTATCTGTGGTTTTTATTCCGGCCAACTACCAGTAACTAACCATTCAGGATCATGTTGTCAAATCGCAGTCTTTAGAAAGTGCTCCAATTTCATTCCTCGTGATAAAAAAACAACTCGGTTTAACTTTATAGGGACATACAAAAATCTGAAGCCTGAATAAAGTTCTCTGATTTCTGTGACTCGATACTAGACACTCAGTACTACTCAGTACTAGACATCACTAGTACCAGTGGTGCCACAACCACTGAGTAGAGTATTACTCAGTACCAGACACCAACCCTACTCTGTACCAGACACCAACCCTACTCTGTACCAGACACCAACCCTACTCAGTACCAGACACAAACCCTACTCTGTACCAGACACCAACCCTACTCAGTACCAGACACCAACCCTACTCTGTACCAGACACCAACCCTACTCAGTACCAGACACCAACCCTACTCTGTACCAGACACCAACCCTACTCTGTACCAGACACCAACCCTACTCAGTACCAGACACCAACCCTACTCTGTACCAGACACCAACCCTACTCTGTACCAGACACCAACCCTACTCAGTACCAGACACCAACCCTACTCTGTACCAGACACCAACCCTACTCAGTACCAGACACCAACCCTACTCTGTACCAGACACCAACCCTACTCAGTACCAGACACCAACCCTACTCAGTACCAGACACCAACCCCTACTCAGTACCAGACCCCAACCCCTACTCAGTACCAGACACCAACCCTACTCAGTACCAGACACCAACCCTACTCAGTACCAGACACTAGCCCAACTCAGTACCAGACACCAACCCAACGATTTCGCTGCCGGCGCCATAGCTAGCTGGCCGCACACGGACTTGTTCCCGGAAAAACTCACGATTCTGTGCACCCATCAGCTCTATTCATCGCGATTTTGTGAGGAACACTACATCTGTACTCCAAGACCAAGACAATATCTTGTTTTGAAGTAAGCAATTCCGATTTTGCCTACAATTGACGGTGAAGCAACGTTGTTGATTCCCTGCTGTCCGGCTGACTGGTTTTCTGCGCAGCCCAGTACGCAAGCGACCCAAACTCTCGTATCGCACTTTTTTTTTTTTTTGAGGACCGTATCACTGACCAGGTCACTTAGAGTCCTACCCTGAAGGGCAAGGCGATATCCCGCGGGCATTGCCACAAGGGAGCACTTTAGAAAGTGCACTGTGCCTGACAGGGAAAGGTTGACCAAACAGCTCGTTTAGGTGTTAGGTATCCCTGATTCCACCTGGACGACTCATTCTACGACCTCCGTTGGAGGGGAATGAATTTCTCCAGGCCTAGGAGTGTCTCGGGCATTAGGTAGGGCAGTGATTCGGTCCTCACTACGTGGAGAGAGTCATGGGGAAGGCTAAGAGAAAGAGGAAATGTTGGCAGCTTTCAGACGAGGAGGGTCGGTGGACCGATGTGCAGCATGCACTGAAGAAAACTGCTCTCGAGGCTTCGCCACGTGCCTCTACCAGCAAGGCAGCAGACGTAATGGACTTGGAGGGGGCAGCATCAGTCACACACCAGCCAGTGTCAGACAATGCTTCTCTGTCCACAACACAGCCACAGGACAACAGTATGAGACAGGAGAGGACACCACCAGTCTCACACCAGCCAGTGTCAGACACTGTACCTCTCTCCACAGCCCAGCCACAGGACAACAGTATGAGACAGGAGAGGACACCACCAGTCTCACACCAGACATCGCCAGCCTCTGCACTTCTTCCAAAATTCAAGATAATGCAGACAGATCACTTTCCTACAGCATATGGAGTAGTAACGGCAATGGAAAAAGAACAACCAGAGCTCAAACTTTCCATTACATTCAACCTGAAGGGAGAAATAATACTAGCACCACAAGACCAACAGACTGCAAATTACTTAGGAAAAGTACGGGTCCTACAAGGGAAACCTGTATGCTTGGAAAAGCTGGACCCTTCGGAAAGACGCACACGAGTCGTGCTTTTGGGATACCCAAAAGAGCTCCACGACTCCGGCCTCACTCAGCTCTCTGCTCTGCTCCAGGCTTCGTCTCAACGCCTACGACACTGCTGTATCCAGGGCAACTAAATAAATATGAAACTCACTAAACACTGTGTATCTAATCAACCCAACAACATAACATAAACATACGTTACATTGGTGACCCCCGAGTGACCAATGTAACGTATGTTTATGTTACGTTGTTGGGTTGATTAGATGCACAGTGTTTAGTGAGTTTCATATTTATTTAGTAGCCCTGGATACAGCAGTGTCGTAGACTTTGAGACGAAGCCTGGAGCAGAGCAGAGAGCTGAGTGAGGCCGGATTCGTGGAGCTCTATGTGGGAGAGCATGGCGGCTCGATTGGGAATTGCGAGTGTCTGAACTCGGAGAGCGAGAGCGTTGTAGCTGGATGCGGTCGTAGTCTGCTGTCTGCTCTGTGTCGAAGCTGTAGCGTCTTGGGTCGACTAGAACTGCCCAAGCCGAGTACTACATTCTTGACTGGAGATTGTACTGTCCTGCTGTTCTCCCATCGCCGGGTTATATGGTGATTACACCTCAGCTCCATCCAACAAGGTGAGGAGAGTATTTGGGAAAGGATTGTAGCTTCTGTAATTAGTTATGCTATGAAGATAATGAGATAATGGAGCGAGTATAAGATTAACTCGCTACAGGTAAATTAACAATGGCGACTGCACTGGCCCACCTCCCACTGACTCATCCGTCTGTCTTGTCCAGATGTTTTATCATGAAGTGGAAAGATGGTCTACATTTATGTTGTTTTAGTATTGATAATTAGGTTGGTTCAAAGGGAAATATTTTTATGATGTTAACAGTCCAAAGACTGCTGTATTAAGAATAATTCCCATTATTAGGTAGTGAATTTAATGGCGACATATGGCAATGATATCCCCGATTTGTTCGGAGAAAACTTCCACTGGGTCACATTTTCTATGAGTTAATTTGTTATTACCATCCAGCAGCAATATTATCTGCCTATTGTATTATAAGTTAGTAAATGGTGTCAGTTTTTCCTACATAATTCTTGGGGGGGGGGCAAACACGGGTCGAAGTCCAATACATAGGACTGACGAACATTGATATTCCTATCAGAAGTATTAGATTAATTTGATGTTAGTAGTTAGTAATCACACATTTGTGCATCAGTACATACAGGACAGATGTCCCATACTAGAGTTGCAGGGGTTGGAAATCTTAGGTGATTTCAGTTTCCTGCTAACTCTTGTAAGACTAAATTCCTTGAATAATTACATTGTATTTAGCCCAGAGGACTAAATGTGATCAATTACTACATTTAAGTATCATTTAGGGACTGCAGTGGTAACAGTGACATTAGTCGTTTTGACTTGAAGCTTGTTCAGGTCACTGGTCACTGATATATTAACACTGAGGCCCATGGAATACATCTCAAATAATAAATGTATTAAACTCAGTCGTCGGATTATATATATAGTCAGTCATGCTCCCTTGAGCTTGTTTGCTAAAGTTCATTTGGCTGACAAAATGGATTTTAATTACCAATTAAAAATTTAGTTAGCTGATCCAGAGGATTGAATAATCAATCATTAAAGTCAAGTATGGTTCTGAGACTGCAGTGGGTTCAGTGACATTCTTCGAAGTAACTTGTAGCTGATTAGGTTAATGTTCACTGATTTGCCACTGATTCCTCATGAACTCATCTTCAGCTTTAAATGATGATATCAAGATCAACCTCTGTTGTTGTGGTCATCTGTAATCTCATTAGTATAATGCTACAAGAGTTGTATAATCAGCGGACAAATTTAGATTTCTATTGGTATTGTTTTCTGCAGGCATAGGTCTCCTTAGGCTCAATACTGTGCCTGTGAGTAATTTGCCTCCTGCAGAATTTATCATGTTTATGCCCTGATAATTAGTTGGGCCACTGATGAATTGGTAGTAGTGGTCTGCACCCACAAGGATTCCGATGTCGGTGAGGTGATGAGACTTAATTTTATCTGACAATTTTGTTTCTCTATTTCTCAGGAATTTGGCAGTTGCTCCCAGACCTTGTACATATAGGTCTATTGGAATTGTCAACCACAATGGCTTGTACTTGATAGATATAGCTGCCTAATCGTACTGATGGCTATACCACCTGGTAGACCTGAGGTCCTGTATCTGCTAGGTACCCGGAAATATTCAATGTCACCTGATTTACAGAATTTAATTGTAAATCATCTGCCACCTTTTCAGTGACAAATGTTCTATGGGACCCTTGGTCAAACAACCCAATGGTATGGACCCTGGCCCTCTTATTATGGATGGTAATTTGGGCAGTAGGCAAAATCACATTATGTTTGGACTTTGCCGATAGGACACTGACTTTCTGTCACACCTTGCAGTAGTGTACTGTGGTGGGATTGTTATCGTCCAACCTGGGTTTGGAATACGTTAATTTCGTATGTTTGCACAGTGCTGCATGGTGCTCACCTCTTCTGCACATGATGCAGGTGTATAGTTGGGTCTCACAACGGTCGATGTTGTGTGATTTGAGACACCTTGGGCATTTCCTTTATTCCTGGAGTGGCTCAACAGAAGTGTATCTGGATAATTGATGCAACTGTATATTGAATGTTTCCTTTTGCTGAACAAACATGTCCCCCAGACTACTGCAAGCTTGGAGGTTACCGGTTTGTGTGAACTAGTAACAATAGACTTTGATTATTCTGCTAACAATAGGCTTTGATTATTCTGATATTTTCCTATTTTTATACTATATATTTACAATATATTTATAACTAGCTGTACCAGGCCATGCGTTGCTGTGGTTCAGCAATGCATTGGCATTGCTGAGCCACAGCAACCTTTTCCTGTCTCTCAGTCTTCCCCACTATTCCCATCCCCCTTGTCCTCCAAACATTCCTCACTCCCCATAACTTTGTCCTCCTCACCATCCCCCACTCCACCATCCCCTCGACCTCCCTTCCATTCTCCTTCCCCCATCCCTTCCCCCCCCCCCGATCATCCCCCTCCCCAGTCCACATGTCCTCCCCACCATTGCCTATTCCAATCTCCACCATCCCCAACTCCCCCATCTCTCCGTCCTTCCCAACATTACCCCCTCCCTTGTCCTTTCCTCCTCCCCAACATCCCCACTCCCGTCCCCTCGTCTTCCCCACTCCCTCGTCCGTTGCATTCCCAAATGATCTGATGTTCACATAAAAAAATTGGAACATCAAATGATCTGATGTTCTCATCACTGAAATATAAGAAAAAAAGTTAAAAAAACGAAATGGAAAACAATGAAAAATAAAAAACAAAATATACTCACAACGAACGTAAACTACACAGCTCAATTCCGACACAATGTCACACAAAATAATTAAATCGAAACGAAAATATATCGAAATCTAAAAAATTAAATTTATCAATGAAATCAGAAACCTTGAAATGGAATCGTAACATATTTAGTATT